>JAMPIV010011934.1:0-146414 GCA_024509875.1 Oreohelix idahoensis
GAATGCACTCCGCAACAAATTTCCACTTGGGAAAGGCAAAACATGCAGATTGCTAACGCTGTAGTCACTAGAGCTCAGGCTCTTAATGTGCCTCAAACTTCATCTACTGAAGATAATGAAGTGCATAACCAAGATAATCCCTTGGTAATTTCTCGTGACTCGTTTATAAAACAGCAAGAAGATGATCCCACTCTGAAGAAATTCTTCATTCTTGCAACTAAAGGTGATCCGAATAAGGACACAAGTCGTAAATCGTGGATTACAAAGAAGAATGGCGTACTTGTACGTATGGTTCAAGACTCCATTACGTCAAGTCATTCTCAAATCCTGGTTCCCAAGAATTTGAGAGTTAAAATTTTGCAGCACGCTCACGACTCTCAGTGTGCTGGACACATGGGTTTTTCCCGTACTAAGTCAAGAGTCCTTGCGGCTTTCTTTTGGCCATTGGTAAACAAGGACATACGGATTTATTGTCGATCTTGTAAAGTATGTCAGGAAGTTAAATCCAAAGGTCCACGGCATGCTGCACCCATTCAGGCGGCGGACATTCCTATTCGGCCGTTTCAAAAAATGGCCATAGACATTATTGGTCCATTTAAGATCAAGTCTGCCAGAGGACATCAGTTTATCTTGACGTGTGTTGATATGTGCACACGTTGGCCAGAGGCTATTCCTCTGAAGAGCATTACTACTGCTGATATTGCAGATGCTCTTTGGCTTATATTTTCTCGTCTGGGGTTCCCCGGAGAGATATTGTCAGACCATGGCACCCAACTAATATCAGATACCATGTCTCAAGTAATGTCTACCCTGCAGATAGATAGATCTTTAAGTAGTATCTACCATCCAATGTCTAATGGTATGGTCGAACGCCTTAATAGAACACTTAAAAACTTACTGGGGAAGATAACTGAGGATCATCCTCAAGACTGGGACAGAGTTTTACCTGCGGCCCTCTTCGCTTACAGAGAGGTACCCAATGAACATACGGGATTTTCTCCCTTTGAACTCGTCTTTGGCGCGCGTCCGCGTGGCCCTATGTCGTTGCTTCACGATCTCATAACATCTGACAATATTGACGATGACACAAAGTCATCCTACGAATATGTCATCGCGTTGAGACAAAAGATTATCGAAGCATGCAAATTAGCAACTTCTTCTTCTGAATTTGCGAAACAGAAGGCAAGGCAATTTGCCAATAAGAAGAGATGCTTACGACAACTTTGTCCTGGTGACAAAGCATTTGTATTACTACCTTGTAGGGAAAACAGATTGCTTATTTCTTGGAAAGGTCCGTACGATATAATATCGAAAATTTCCGATGTCGACTATATTGTCGATATTGATGGGAAGCATAAAACCTTCCACATCAATATGCTTACTGAATTCCATGAACGTCCGGATTATTTGCAACCCATTTTCCAAGCAACGGACAATTCTCCAGTACCACATGGTCATTACTCATCACTGTCCGTGATACAGGATGAGGAAACAAGTTTTTCAGATGTAAATCTTCCTCTTCCAATGATCCCACTTCATTCCAGTGAATCATGGAAGAACGTTACTGTCTCTCCTGATTTGTCTCTAGGAGAACAGCGACAAGTTTCAACTATGTTGCAAACATTTCAGGATGTACTCACTGACATCCCTGGACAAACTAATGTCATTCAACATGACATTGTGCTAACTGACCATACTCCTATTAGGGTTAGACCTTATCCTATACCTATACATTTCCAAGCACAGGTCGAGAAAGAGTTGGATGTGATGATAGATTTGAAAATAATCGAACCATCCACCTCTGCGTATTCTTCGCCGATGGTTATTGTGCGTAAAAAAGACAATAACATACGTCTTTGCGTTGACTATCGAAAATTGAATCAAGTAACGAAGTTCGATGCCGAACCTATGCCTTTACTGGAAGAGCTACTTACTCGACTCTCCAAATCTCATTTTTTCACTAAACTTGATTTGTCTAAGGGATATTGGCAAGTTCCTTTATCTGAACGCGCCAAACCTCTCACGGCTTTTTCAACACCTAGAGGTTTGTTCCAATGGAATTTTATGCCTTTCGGTCTTATGAACGCACCAGCTACGTTCGTACGCATGATGCGCCGAATCCTATCTTATCGGTCAGATGTCATTGCATATCTAGACGACATCTGTCTTTTCAGCGATACTTGGGAAGATCACTATTCAGGGTTAGATGAATTGCTGTCTACTTTGCGTGAGCACAACCTGACAGCGAAACCCTCTAAAGCCTATATTGGTTTTAGCGAAATTTCTTTCCTAGGCCACCGAGTTGGTCATGGTTTCCTAAAGACAGAGGACCATAATACTAGTAAGATACTTAACATCTCAATCCCTAAGACTAAAAAACAGGTGAGAAGTCTGTTAGGTCTTATTCAATTTTATGGCAGATTCATTCAGAATCTATCCTCTATCATGGCACCTCTCTCAACACTTCTAAAGAAAGGTTCGCCTAATGTGGTCCACTGGTCTCAGGAATGCCAATGCTCTCTGGATAAGATTAAAACACTGTTTTCAACACCACCTATTTTAGTGCTACCCACTAAAGATAAGACATTCGTTCTTCGTAGTGACGCTTCATCCACTGGGATTGGAGCGGCACTAATGCAAGAGTACTCTGGAACTCTGCATCCTGTAATGTATATTTCCAGAAAACTTAATGCGGCAGAAAGGAATTATTCGGTTTTAGACCGTGAGCTATTAGCTATGGTTTGGTCGATCCTCAAACTACAGAGATTCCTACTAGGCGCACATTTCATAGTAGAAACAGACCAAAAAGCTCTTACTGCTATACAGAGTAAGAATTTGAAGAGCTCGAGGTCTACTCGATATGCAATTGCTCTTCAACCTTTTCATTTCTCTGTGCGAGCTATTCGGGGATCAGATAATGTGATGGCAGACATTCTGTCAAGATGCCCACATGATTCCACATAACTATTAGGGCTTAGACTTCTTGATATGTCTAGTTCTATAGTAGTTCCTTTTCTATATCATGATAGATACACATTTGTAATTTAATAATATAATGATTGTATCACTACATAGCGGTTCATGTATGTTTATTCACCGCTGTGCTTTGATGATTTTTACTTCATAAATCATAAATTTAAGATATCTAATACGTAGTGATGATATGAATTTTTTAGGCATTGTGTAATTGCCAGAATTGTATTATACTTTGATGACACCTTCCTGGAAAAATATACTTGTAGAGAAATAATTTCTCTCAGTTTATGAGACACATTCTCACCAGTCGCTCCATAAGTCGACTTAGCCTCATATTAGGCGTTATAGGTATTCCTGATATTTTCATCTGCGCATTATTCATGCGTTGTGAGCCTATTGTACGTTGCTCCTAGATGTATTTCAAAAAAAAAAAAAATGTTCCATTTTTTTTTTTCCCGGGAGGTGTGGTAAGACTGTTACGTGCAGTCTTTGATATCTTACAATATTATACATAGGTAATTTTTTAGTGCTTAAGGGAAAGTCATTATTGAGTTACTTCCCTTGAACTCCGCGGATAAATACATTTTTACTGCGATTTATTCGTTGTTTGGGTAATAATAGATTGTTCTTGCTTCAGAATATCTATGGCCTGAATTTATGTGTATTGTTTGTCTGAGTAGGACAAGTCTGTCTTATATCTGTATATCTTTACATATCTAAGTCGAACTATATGTTCTGTTGTCTCTAGAGAGGTCAAAGGCTATTCGGCGGATGTGTCGCTTGAGTGGGGTGATTTGGCTTCGTCCTGATAGGGAATGTGTGTGTTTTGCTATGTCGGCTTGATGCCTTGAAAAGTGATCTCAGTGGTTTTGGGGAAAGTGATAGTCGTCTAGACCTATCGTGTATGCTTTACCCCAGTGTTTATTCATCTTGCCAAGGAATGGCAGTTTCATATTCCCTCTACCAAGGTAATCAAAGATACTCTTATGAACTCTCGATCGAAGCCACCATTGTCGATAATTACGATTTGAATGTTTAAGAGAATATATTTGACTCGATGAAAAACGACTTCGATTCCTAGCAGCACTATATTCTGTAGAATGCAGTCTATTGTTCATGACCAAATCTACAGAGCAACGAAATGTTGTATGAATGACTAACTTTAGAACAGATTCATTATCTGTATTCAAACGTGAGTGACAGTTCACGAGTGGAGCCATCTTGGAACCAAAACATGTAGGACTTTCAAGAAGAGAAAAGGGATGCCCGTATTATCGCTTGATCAGTCCAGAGATCACTGCTACACATGAGAACCCATTGTTAGTGGTTCAATATTATTATATGGAAAAATATGTGCTGAACATTATGTTGAAGAATCGTTGCTAAACGAGATTAGGTTTAGAAGTCATCTGAAATATTGTTTACAAGCTGACGTGCTCAGTCAGTGACGTCAGATGATATATGTATGGGCGATACTGAGTGCTTGGCTATTGACAGTCCATTATACCATTATTCTACATGAGTGCCCATGTAACATTGCAAGACCATTTGTCCACTGTACTATGATGTATTATGGCAACCTGTGATTTGTCACTATCTGTGCTGTCGAGTGTGTACGTCCAATTAAACTTTAGAAAAGGTACACAGTCGTTGGTGTCGATGACTTCCGGTCATACATGAGTGTGAGAAGAGAACATTTGTCAACAACACGAACCCTTATCATCATTCGCACATTATACACTCCATCCATGTCTACACAACACTGCGTAGGTCAAGTTGACATTCCATACACTACAGTGGGGCAGGCAACACCATAGGGATCTTGTCAACTGATGATGATAGACGCCTGTCTTCCCGCCTAGGAGTGTTCTGGTGTACTTTATCAACATATATTATATCCAACTAAATATCAACCTTACAATAGGATTAAAAAAAAACCCAGATCACACAAACATTCATTTCCCACTTTCGCGCTTATAAAACCCATTCATTATTATCTGGGACTGACCTACGTTTACCCTGTCAGAGCAGTAACGGCAACTGAACTTTGAATGAATGCTGCGTTTTGTGTAAAAACGTCTTATTTGCTTTTAAGGTCTGTCATTCTTACATGTAGCATTTTCTAGCACATATAAATGCTTATCGTGAAGTAGGAGGGACAAAGCTAGCGTGAAAGGTCAAGCGGTCACATTTGTTAAACCGGGACGCGAGATTCCCCGATGTAAATGGGTTAATGTATGTGAATAGTTGATATGCCGGGACGCCATATCCCCCGATGTTAATGGATAAATATATACTGAAGCACATTAAAAACGCACCACCTGTATAATCCAGGAACAGAGTGTGACATGTAAATATAAGTGTTTACAAGTTTACATATTTGAAATCTTTATTCATTTTCCTAGGAATCCATGCTGGTCATTAACATGTACATTTGATTGTTATGAAATTCATTGCATTCTGTGCAGGCAAGGGAGAAAACGAAAAATGCAACCAATAAAAAAATTCATTCACACTATCCTCAGTATCTGGTATGTCCACCGTGTGCTTGCAAAAAAGCTTGGCAGCGGCTCCGTATGGAACGCACAAGTCTCTGAAGGAAATTTCGGGGAATCAAGTCCCATTCACGTGTAAGAGCACCTTCGAGCTGTTGCAGATTAGCTGGAGAACCTTGCCTGTAGACTCTGCGTCCAAGCTTGTCCCACAGATGTTCTATAGGGGACATGTCTGGTGATAGGTGTCACAGAGAGTTTATGATCTATAAATTTTCTATATTCTCTTCTTTTTTTCTACCCGTGTCCTCTATTTTATTATCACTCTTTACCCTTTTCCTGTATTTTTCGCATTCGTTCGTTTGCGAAAAATATTTTATTTCCCATTCTCACTTTACCGTTTTGTTTCTCATACTGGGATACGCATTTCTATTATGTAAGACGTCAGTCACTTAGGTAGACGAGAAATTGTGAATATGCATCTATCTCAGACATACCAGCAGACTTTTGTCTGCACTTTCAGCTGACACGCGCGTTTTCTTCGGCTGAGTGCTCAGGTGAGGCGCGATAACCGACATCTCCACGGCGCAGTATGAGACATTTGTCTGGCAATTCCATCTGACACGGCACTCACTGTTGGCCCTGGTCAGCGTGAGGTGTGAAGACAAGAAGTGTCAGTTATGGCATGCGTCTTGTTAATGGTAGGTGTTAGAGAGAGTGAAGGGGTGAGACCTGCGCTATTGCGTGGTTTTGGAAATAGCGCACATTCTTTGTGTGTTTTCGTAGATATAATCAGAGTTTTAAACTTGATTTCACTCATTCTCTATTTGCAGTAGACGTGGTCACTTCGTTCTAGATACTTAAACTTATAAGTGAAACCATAGTTTCGTTGTGATACCGTAGTTCTGTGTTGAGGTAAATATATTATATCTACTATTTTGTGAAGTGTTTAAAGTGTTAAATCGCTTATTTTATTTCCCTAGTTGCTTGTGTGCAGAGTGAATAATTTATAAGTCAGTTATATTCTCTAGATGACGTGTTTCAGTGGAAAGCAGAATAAATTATAATTTCTAACTTAAAAATCATGTAGCTATTAATGAATTTAATTTAACTGCTCAGTCGAGAATATTTTTAAACTAACTTATAAATGCTAGACGCCTCATGAGTGTTGACGGAATACGTATGTATTCCAATTCATGATGATTGATTTTTATATATAACTTATTTCACGGGAATGTTTAAACGATAAGTCAAGCGCTACGCTTGCAGTTTAAAATGTAAAGTTATATCCGAGGAATAGTATGTAATAATATTTCATATGTGTTTTTTTCTTTATTCAGTGAATACTGGCTTAACCCAACTTTGCCAGCGTTGAGTACAAATTGAGAGAAGAAACATTTTTATCTTTAACCACGTGGGTTTACAAGTTAACACCTGTCTGACAGTGCGTGTGTCTCCATAAATAGACAGAGTACAACTCTTACTAACGGTTTTTATTAAAGACTAAATGCTTATACTGTGCCTTGGCGCCAGATATTATTTCTGCACAAACTCTCTAGTACATTTTTAGCCTTTGTGGCAAGTAAGATATTACAATCAATAACTCTTTCCGACACTGTTGATAAGCGGTGGTGTGACCAACTAAATTCCTGTACTGAAAGAAGACACCGACCTGACATTCCTCATTTCTAGAAACAAATCATTTGACACTGTGCTCGTTGTTAGTGTTCGTGCCGGGACAAAAATTTTAATGTGACTTAAACAGACATCCGAAAAGTAAGAACACCCAAGGAATCGTTCCCTGAAGCAGAGAATTCAACCCGTCTTTTTGGAACTGGGGATTTCTTGGACAAGACTCATCATCATCATCTCAACCCATAACCCGTCATGGGTCGTAGGGGTGCCATGGTGGAAGCATCAGCAGACAGGGTCCTCCACTGCTCTCTATTCTCAGCAATGCGTACAAGTGTGGAGAAACCGTGTCCTGCCCATTCTTTGATGTTATCAGCCCAGGATTTTCTTTGCCTTCCTCTTCTCCGTTTACCTTCGACTGTTCCCTGGAGGATCGTTTTCGAAAGGGAGTCATGACGAGTTACATGCCCAAACCAGGCAAGCTTTCGACGTTTCACTATTGACAAAAGTGGTTCTTGATGGCCTGCATAGGTGTTTATCTTCTCTCTAACATAGACATTTGTTTTGTGCTCTTTATAGCAAATGCGCAAAATTCTTCTATAACATTTATGCTCGAAAGCCTGAATCCTTCGCTCCGTATCTGCAGTGAGTGTCCAGCCCTCACACCCATACAAGAGAATAGATAATACAAGTGATTTGTATAATTTGATCTTCACAGGAAAACTGATGTTACTTTTCCAGATCACATTCAACCTTGTCATGGCAGCTGAGGCCATCTCAAGTCTTGTCTTGATTTCTTTATTTGATCTTCCATCACTACATATAGTGGACCCGAGATATTTAAAGGTGTTAACTTCTTCTAACGTTTGCCCATTTAACGTAATGTTGGTCGGAACATGTTTCTTATGGCTATTCACCAAAATCTTGCTTTGTTCTATATTAATTTCCATCCCATATGTTCTTGTTACTTTCTCCAGTCTAGAGGTAAGGTCTTGAAGTTCTGATTCTGTTCCAGCTATCAGATCAATATCATCAGCAAAACGTAGATTACACAGAGGTCGGCCTCCAATCGATATGGTTGATTTATAATCGTAGAGAGCCTCCTGCATAATATGTTCTAGATAAATGTTAAAGAGCACTGGTGACAGGATACATCCCTGGCGAACTCCTACAGTTGTTTTGAAAAATTCTCCAATGTCATTGCTTGCAAAAACAGCACTGCTTGCGTCCTTGTATAGTGCTTCAATGATATCTATGATGTTGGTATCAAAATTGAATTTTCTCATTATTTGCCATAAACCTTCATGCCAGACTCGATCGAAGGCTTTTGTGAAATCGATGAAGTTATGGTATAAATCATGTTGATGCTGGAGATGTTTTTCGATCAGTAATCTAATATTGAAGATTTGTTCTGAGGTACTTCTTTTTGGTCTAAAGCCAGCCTGTTCCTCTGACAAGATTTCTTCTGATTTCTGTTTTATTCTGTTCAAAAGTATCCTTAACATCACCTTACTTGGATGACTAATAAGGCTAATGGTTCTGTAGTTCTTGCACATTTTTAGATTTCCTTTCTTTGGAAGCGGTATTACTAATGACTGCGTCCATTCTTTTGGCCATTTTTTTGTACTCCATATCTTCTGGCAAATTGTTGTCATGATTTTTACTATATCTGGTCCTCCATATTTCAAGAGCTCTGCTGGTATATTATCCACACCCGGTGACTTCCCTCCTTTCATCGAACATATAGCCTCTTCCACTTCTTCCCGTAGTATTGCTGCATTTCCGAGTTCTCTGTTTTCGCACTTAATGTTGTTTAATATGCCTAAGTCAGTGTCAAGTTTACAGTTATATAATTCTTTACAATATTCTGTCCACCTTCTCATTACAGCTGTTTTTTCATTGAGCAGAGCCCCATTGCTATCTTCTATGACAGTTACCCTGGGCTGTTGGGGTTTTGATAGTCTTCTTAATGTGTCAAAAACTGCCTTGCTGTTACCTTTTATTAGCCCCGTATTAATGGACTCACATTGATCAGCTACCCATTTTTCTTTGGCCTGTTTCATTTTCTTTCTAATATTTTTATTCACCATACTGTATTGCCATGCTGCTTCAGGAACCTCTTTCTTAACCTTTTTCATTTCTCGCCGTGTATCACATAACTTCAGAATTTCATCTGTAACCCATGGTTTGTTTATTTTCTTTCTTTTACCAAGTATTTCTGTTGCTGATTCAATGAGCACGTCTTTCATGTTCTCTGTGATTGAGTTGATATCATCCTCCAAAAAGTTGAGAGCTGCGAATTTTCCTCCAACAGTTGCCTCAAAGATTCCCGCGATTTCTGGATCTTTCAATTTGTCTAAATTGAATCTTAACTGAGAACATCTGTTTTGATTATAGTTCTTTTTGAGTTTAAGCTTGAGCGTCATCAATACCATGTCGTGATCACTACCAATGTCGGCGCCAGGAAAAGTCCTAGTCTTGGCTTTATTAATGCTGGACTTGAATCTTTTGGATACAAGAATAAAATCAATTTGGTTATGTATCTCAGTTTTTGGGGCATGCCACGTTGTTCTTCTTGATAACTTATGAGGAAATAGTGTATTTGCAAGGGTTAGTTTATAGTTGCTGGCAAATTCTAGTAGCCTTAGTCCTCGATCGTTGGTTTCTCCAGTCCCAAATTTCCCCACTGTGCCAGCCCAGTGACCGTATGCATCTGGCCCTATTTTAGCATTCCAATCACCTAGAACGATGAGAAGATCTTTCTTTGGAATTTTCTTAATTGCTTCATCCAGATTGTCATAAAATGTATCAATTGCCTCATCCTCATAGTCAGTAGTGGGGGCATATACCTGTATGATGGAGATGTTCTTTGGATGTGCTGCAATACGAATGGTGATAAGCCTGCTATTTATTGGGGTGCAGCTGATGACAGAGTTCAATCTATCTTTATGTACGATAAAACCTACTCCATGCTGATGTTTAGACTCATCTCCACTAAACCAAATTTTGTGACCATCATCCGTTATTGATTCACCTAATCCTGTCCATCTGACTTCTGCTAGGCCCAGGATGTCCCACGAGTATCTAACAAGTTCATGTGTTAGTTCTTTGACTTTTCCACACGCATATAGCGTGCGTACATTCCAAGTTCCAACAACAAAATTTTCTCTTGGAAGTTTCAAAACAGGTGTTTGTACCCCATTCGTTGACTTATCACTCTCAAGGGGCAATGAGAGCGCGGTCGTTGTTAATCCGGGTATCGGCCGATCCGGCAAATTATTACTGAGTTGACTTTCCATCATAACATTTCAGTGGGCAAGAGGTTTGCTTGGCGGTGCCCATCTCCTCTCCAAGTATCCTTGCAGGTACATACAAAAATGTACCTGGAGCAGTAACAATAGCCCTCAATAAATCTGTAATGTTTTGAAACACTGTCCGGTTGACACATCACAAAAAACCGCCATCTTGTTCACTCGGTAAACACAAACAGCGAACTCACATGACAGGCAAACTTGATGTTTTCATCTTTAAAATACTTATCAACACAATCCAGAAAATGAGCCAAACACACTACAAACTCATACAGCATTAATGAGGGCTGCTACCACAGATGCAGACTCCAAAACGACGACATGAAATGCACAACACAAAAAGTGCGGCCTACCACGCCGCCATCTTGTATCCGTTGTAGACAAGACTGCTTTCGACGATACTGTATGTGAATGTCCTAAAATTATGTTTCCCGATGCTGTCATCAAAGCTGTAAGTACGAAAGAGAACACGTGGCCACGGCTGAATGAATAGAATGAACGCAGGTCAGAGTGTTTCTTTACTGTTGCATTTTTTTTGGCACCCATTTTTTTCTGTCTGGATTTCTTATGCAAGGGTTATTGTGCTAACAATATTCCCCTTAAAAAAAGATAGATCAGAGTATCAAGTCTGTGCATACTTTAAAAAGGGAAAAATCTTTAGACTCAATCATATGTATCTGTGACTCCTGGGGGCTATCATCTTTCCTTCTAACGGGACTGTGGGCTCTACATCGAAGGGAAATATCATACTAACGGGTCTACCATCCTTATAGAAATACCTTGATTTTTTATGACTTTCTGTATATGATGTGATGTAATTTTATATGTTGTGAGAGAAGTTTATTCTGATAAAATAAACTACTCATAAACTTATTCCAGTGCGTTGGTCAGCTCGTTCCAAAGTATCTGTATAATCATCGTTATAGTTTCCCACGTGTGTCAGTTTACATATTTGTCAAGTGTGTGTGTGCACGTGAGTGGTAATATATATTAATATATGTATTTTTTATAGACTGTCTGACTCCTCTGGATCTGTTGTAGAAGATAGGCGGAAAGAGAGATGATTCTCGATTTCCGGGACAGCCTCTATAAATTTCTACCATCTCACTCGTGGAGATCTATTTCCATTATCATCTCTCACTGTGACTATCATTTATTCTAATCTATTCAGAAGGGACCAACCCAAGTCTTAATTCCCCTGTCAAAAATCTACGACAATAGGGCAGGCCAGTCAATCGTCACAATGTTCTGCTGCTGTAGATATTGCTGCGTAATGCATGCGGTGTGCGCACGTGCGTTATCCTGCTGGAGAAGCTGCAAGTCTGGGTAGTTTGTGAACGCAGGAGCAACCAATGCATCCAGAACCTCATCTCGATATGTCACAGCATTAACATTTCCACGGAAGACGTGAAGAGGCAAGCGATGGTGAAAACTGAATCCTCCCCAAATGTGAATACTGCCACCTCCATGTCGGTTGTGCTGACGAACACAGCAACCTGCAAAGCGCTTTTCACACCGTCGCCAAATCCGCATACGTCCATCAGCAAAGGATATGTTGAATCTGCTCTCGTCTGTGAATAGGACAGCATTCCACTGCAGTCTAGTCCATCTGACATGTTGCTCTGCACATTGCAGGCGCTGCTGACGATGTCTGTGAGTCAAGTTAGGCCCAACATAAGGTCGTCTTGCAGTAAGGCCTGTATCTCTGAGTCGTCGTATGACTATCATTCGAGAGACTTGCCCTCGTCTACCCACTATTGCTCTTGCTGTTTGACTTGCCGGGAGAGAACGATTCCTTAGGTGACCCGGCACAATATGACGATCTTGCGCAGGGGTAGCAACTCGTAGTTGGCCACTCCGAAGTCTATCCTGGGCACTGCCAGTGGTTCCGTAACGTTCATTGAGACGTACAATAGTGCTGTGGTGGCAATTCATCCTTCTGCAATGGCCCGCAAGCTCATTCCGGTCTCCAACATATCAATGGCTCGTTGGCAGTCGTTTTCAGATAGTCGTGGCATTTCAAGCACATGTACTGGGTGTTTTGTCTCAACGGCCTTTTTATACCGAGTATACTGCCACAACGCGTACACATTTTCAGGGTCATAGCTGTTGGGAATCGTGTTGCACGTGTAACTTTCATTGTTTTCATGTAGTCTGTACACAAACCCGTGGGTTGAATCATGCACTTTCCATTCCAGCAGCCATTCGCTCTCTACCTCATGACAAACACGGGGAAAATCCATTCCCACACTTTTTTTTCCAGCTTCTCGGCATCAGTATATATAATAGTGGTGCATTTTTAATGTGCTTCAGTATATGTGAACTTTTGTTGTGCCGGGACGCAAGATGCCCCGATGAAAATGAAAAATAATGAATGAAATTATATAGAGGTACATGGAGAAAGTAAACAATAATGTAAGAAAGTCGAACTTAGAGAAGGCAAGACTGAAATATGGAGAGGGAGCATACATGTCATTATCGCAGTTGTGAAGTTGAGAATGTATGCTTACTGTTTATTAAAGTTTGGCAATATCGTCTGAGCCAAACAGTTTCTCCAGTTAATACCAATTGATTCCAGCATTTGTCAACGTTATTCAATATTTGAATATTTTGAAAGGAGAAAGGTTCAGACACGAAGGGTGGTTACCATAATACTTGACATTGTAAACCAAACCAAAAAGTAAAGAGAACCCAGTCAAAATACACGAATTCTCACATCTTTATTAACAACAATGAACCCTAGACCGAGCTAGAATTCAGACACATTCTCTATGCCTTAACAGTGCTGCAGTAGTTTCAGTGAATGCCGTGGTTAAATTTCAGCGGTTTGGTGGTGGGTCCAGGAATCTCTGGGCACATGGTTTCGGCCCCGCGTGCACAGCGACAGAAACCGGTGTCTGTCATATCAAAAGAATGGAATAGTGTATTTTTAACTACTTTTATTTAAGATCATGCGAACTTATAATTTTGCATTGTTGCATATTTCTTGAGTTTCATTTTTACTTTGGCTATCAGAAGGTGGTGATCTTATGCCACTTCTGCTCCTCTATATACCTTTACATCCTGCAATGATGATCTAAACTTCTTGTTTTTGCATATATGATCTACACCTACAGTACCTTCTGCTAACCAGTCGTCTGATGCGGGTAACAGCTCTGCAGTGACGACTGTAGCGACAAGCGACGGAAGTAGCAGTGATTAGTCCTATAATATTTTTTTTTACAGTACAAACATAATATATCATAGTTAGGGAGTCGCTCTGGTGTAATGGTAACCACACTGCGCTGGTGATCGGGTGATCCAGGTTCAAGCCCGGGCGAGACCATTTGAAGAAGTGTCGTCGACCGGGACTTGGACTGGATTAATTGAGCCCTGGCGAAACTATTTGAAGCAGTGTCATCGACCAGGGACTGGCGGCCCCTGAGCCAACCCATCTCTAATGGGTACCCTCTGAAGACGGCGAGTACCTGCCTGAATGGCGAGTGGACACCTGTCAGTGTACAGGGAAAGAAGGGATAGTCACGTAAGCACCGGAGATTCTCGAGTAAAAAAATATATATCGTAGTTAATCTATGTAGTTTTTTTTTTTTTTTTAACGTACGCCCGTTATTACTCGAGGCGAAATCTCAGGTTAGTATGTCTAGCATGAAACTAATTTTACGTGAGTATCCTATTTTCCCTGTACGCTGACAGATGTCCTCTCGCCATTCAGGCAGATAATCGCCGTCTTCGGAGAGAATATATGTAGTTAATAAATGTTAAACTAGTTTTTAAAGATACTTTTACTTAATGTTATTTCAGCTTTCTGGGCCTCGGGAATGAATAAATTTGATTTATATTAATTCTAATGGGAAATCAATTTTCGTTCAGCTCTTTTTTGGTTAGCGTTCGAGTTTTCAAAAACGAATTAAATGCGCTAAGCGGGGGATTGCTGTATTGTTAAAAAATGTACTAATAACTGACCATCCAAATTTATTATATACAGTAGAATGTATGAAACATTTTTGTTATAACAGCATTTGGTAGCAATAATAAAACGAGATAACTAATTTATGTTCCTTTACTTGTTGTAATCAGTGTACTGTAAAACTTGTATTTGTCACTTTCAATGCTAAAATTGACTTCATCTTTTAACTAGGAATGTTGATCGTCTAGGGAAATGTTTGAGGCATTCACAAGCGTGTTTGTGTACGGTAATTCATGTGCAACCTCCATGTTGTTCCCGTGCTTCCTTTAGGAGTCAGGTAGAACATGCGTACTGCTTCTTCTTTTGGTCTTGCCATGTGACCCAATCCTTACCTTTCTGTTTTTGTTTGTATGTCCCTGACGAAGGCATTGTAGCCGCAGCGTAGGTTTTTTCTTGTCTTTTCTCCTAGTAAGAAGCCGCGGTAGCGCAGTGGTTAGTGCACTGACTTACTAGCTCGGTGGTCCATGGTTCAATCCCCAGTTGAGGTGGGAATTTTTAGACTGCAAACGACTCTGAGGTCGACCCAGCCTCATGAATTAGGTACCAGATTTACTCTGTGAATGTTAAGGCGGCCGGCGTGATGCTGACCACATCACTTCTAGTGTGCCGATGGTCAAGAAATAATGGGCCAAACACCAAATTCTCAATATGCCTCATTGGGCGTGTAGCGGGGGTCCTTTCCTTTTTATTTCTCCTAGTAAGACATATTACATGTTACTTATTTTTTTCCCCTCCATTCTCGGAGGCGTGTCGTGAGCGGAAACTAACATGAAGTTGTACATGGGACTGACAACAACACCAGGTACAACTAGTTGCTTCAGAAACCACAACTGCTAAAGCACATTAATGTGTTTATAACGGCTTCCTGCAATGAAAAATTGCTGAATTGATAACTCTGTGCTATGTAAGAGGCGAAAAGGAAAAAATAATGAATGCACGTGTACCTTCTGCTCCTGAGCTTAACGACAACTCACTCGATTATTATTTTTTTTTACCTTTTTGTGACCTGTTGCCTAACTTTTATATCTGTCTCCAGTTCTCTTCTCCCCATGTGTTTTCTGTGTCTGTCTACCTTTCTTACCGTGTGTTTTCTGTGTCTGTCTACCTTTCTTACCATGTGTTTTCTGTGTCTGTCTACATTTCTTACCGTGTGTTTTCTGTATCTGTCTACCTTTCTTACCGTGTGTTTTCTGTGTCTGTCTACCTTTCTTACCATGTGTTTTCTGTGTCTGTCTACATTTCTTACCGTTTGTTTTCTGTGCCTGTCTACCTTTCTTACTATGTGTTTTCTGTGTCTGTCTACCTTTCTTACCGTGAGGATTCCAGAAAAACGTCGATGAAATGTTATCAATGCGTTATCTCAGCGTTTGTTTTATCCATTGCTAGCGTTTTGCTCTCATCTCTTGTTCCACTGGCACTTGTCTGGTACTTGTCATCAATTCTACATTAATGACCTTGTCATCAGTTCCACGTTTGTGATCTTGTCTCCAGTTCTACATTAGTGATCTTGTCATAAGTTCCACATTAGTCGTTTTGCTATCAGTTCCACGTTGGTGATCTTGTCATCAGTTCCACATTAGTGATCTTGTCATCAGTTCCACGTTGATCTTGTCTCCAGTTCCACATTAGTGATCTTGTCATCAGTTCCACATTAGTGTTCTTGTCATCGGTTCCACATTAGTGTTCTTGTCATCGTTCCACATTAGTGATCTTGTCATCAGTTCCACATTAGTGTTCTTGTCATCAGTTCCACATTAGTGTTCTTGTCATCAGTTCCATGTTGATCTTGTCTCCAGTTCCACATTAGTGATCTTGTCATCAGTTCCACATTAGTGTTCTTGTCATCAGTTCCACATTAGTGTTCTTGTCATCAGTTCCACATTAGTGATATTGTCATCAGTTCCACATTAGTGATCTTGTCATCAGTTCCACATTAGTGTTCTTGTCATCAGTTCCACATTAGAGTTCTTGTCATCAGTTCCACGTCGATCTTGTCTCCAGTTCCACATTAGTGATCTTGTCATCAGTTCCACGTTGATCTTGTCTCCAGTTCCACATTAGTGATCTTGTCATCATTTCCACATTAGTGTTCTTGTCATCAGTTCCACATTAGTGTTCTTGTCATCAGTTCCACATTAGTGATCTTGTCATCAGTTCCACATTAGTGATATTGTCATCAGTTCCACATTAGTGTTCTTGTCATCAGTTTCACATTAGTGTTCTTGTCATCAGTTTCACATTAGTGATATCTTGTCATCAGTTCCACATTAGTGGTTTTGCTATCAGTTCCACGTTGGTGATCATGTCTCTAGTTCCACATTAGCGATCTTGCCATCAGTTTTACATTAGTGATCTTGTCATCAGTTCCACATTAGTGATCTTGTCATCAGTTCTACATTTCTGATTTTGTCATCAGTTCCACATTAGTGATCTTGTCATCAGTTCCACATTAGTGATCTTGTCATCAGTTCCACATTAGTGTTCTTGTCATCAGTTCCACATTAGTGATCTTATCATCAGTTTCACATTAATGATCTTGTCATCAGTTCCACATTAGTGATCTTTTCATTCCATTTCAATCCTTTTAGTCTACGCAAGCACCCATTTACGAAAATGAAACTTGGTACCTAGAGAAACATACCCAAAAAATATAATAAAACAAAATAAAACGGTACATCGTAAGAATGCTGTCAGATGAAATATCAATGCAACCCTTCAAATGCTGAAGATCAGGCTACAAAGCAAATGGACGCATGAGAGGAAAGTAGATAGACAACGTTACCCAAAGCCCGCTGGTTAGGCTCCACGGACGTGCCAATGGGACACCAATGACTCGGGACGTTACAGATTAAGGATGCCAAAACGTTCCCACAGAAAAAACAATTAAGCACATTTTTTTTTTAATGTAAAAGTTTTGCCTCGTTTTGGCGAGGCGCGTCCCGTTCAACCTAGTCGGTTATATTAGGGCGCATGTCCAAATATAAAAGACCCTTAGGTGTGGGATTTATTGAATAATTAACACATCGAATCAATCTCATATTTGAGACTTTTTGAGAGCATTTTTTGTCGGTTTGGTTTTTATATATTTTGAGCTTGAGTTTCTGTTAATGTCATTTTTGTTCTGTTAGTGTCATACTTGGTCAGTTAATGTCATATTTGTTCTGTTAATGTCATATTTGTTCTGTTAATGTAATATTTGTTCTGTTAATGTCATATTTGTTCTGTTAGTGTCATACTTGGTCAGTTAATGTCATATTTGTTCTGTTAATGTCATATTTGTTCTGTTAATGTCATATTTGTTCTGTTAATGTCATATTTGTTCTGTTAGTGTCATACTTGGTCAGTTAATGTCATATTTGTTCTGTTAATGTCATATTTGTTCTGTTAATGTCATATTTGTTCTGTTAATGTCATATTTGTTCTGTTAATGTCATATTTGTTCTGTTAATGTCATATTTGTTCTGTTAGTGTCATACTTGGTCAGTTAATGTCATTTTTGTTCTGTTATTGTCATACTTGGTCAGTTAATGTCATATTTGTTCTGTTAATGTCATATTTGTTCTGTTAATGTCATATTTGTTCTGTTAATGTCATATTTGTTCTGTTAGTGTCATACTTGGTCAGTTAATGTCATATTTGTTCTGTTAATGTCATATTTGTTCTGTTAATGTCATGTTTGTTCTGTTAGTGTCATACTTGGTCAGTTAATGTCATATTTGTTCTGTTAATGTCATATTTGTTCTGTTAATGTCATATTTGTTCTGTTAATGTCATATTTGTTCTGTTAATGTCATATTTGTTCTGTTAGTGTCATGCTTGGTCAGTTAGTGTCATTTTTGTTCTGTTAATGTCATACTTGGTCAGTTAATGTCATATTTGTTCTGTTAATGTCATATTTGTTCTGTTAATGTCATATTTGTTCTGTTAATGTCATATTTGTTCTGTTAGTGTCATACTTGGTCAGTTAATGTCATACTTGGTCAGTTAATGTCATATTTGTTCTGTTAATGTCATATTTGTTCTGTTAATGTCATATTTGTTCTGTTAATGTCATATTTGTTCAGTTAATGTCATATTTGTTCTGTTAGTGTCATACTTGGTCAGTTAATGTCATATTTGTTCTGTTAATGTCATATTTGTTCTGTTAATGTCATATTTGTTCTGTTAATGTCATATTGGGAGCCGCGCTGGTGTAATGGCTACAACGTTGTACTGGCGACCAGGTGTTCATGGTTCAAACCCGGCCGTCGGCGTTTGAAGAAATGTTTACGACCGGAAATTTGACTGAATAATCTGAACGGCTCCTGCACATAAATCCCGTGTGGATGGGAAGGAGCGAAGCTCCTGACCGGGTTGGAAGGAAAGTCCACTGACCCCCCCCCCCCCCCCCCCCCCCCCCCACCCCCACCCCCCCCCCCCCCATCCAGCCTCGCAATGACATGTCATTGGGCCAAAAGAGCTGGAAAAGCTCGAGTGCCGCTGGTTATAAAAAAAAAAAAAATGTCATATTTGTTCTGTTAATGTCATATTTGTTCTGTTAATGTCATATTTGTTCTGTTAATTTCGTATTTGTTCTGTTAATGTCATATTTGTTCTGTTAGTGTCATACTTGGTCAGTTAATGTCATATTTGTTCTGTTAATGTCATATTTGTTCTGTTAATGTCATATTTGTTCTGTTAATCAGTTTTGTTCTTCATTATAAAAAATGAGATGCAGCAACAGAAAAATATGACGTCCTCCACAGCACTCTCGTGCTCAGGGAGCATGCAAATAAACCACTTTTATTTCGCACGTGCGCACGTGTCCAGCCAGGGAGCACTAATTAAATAGTTGGTTCGCGACGGCCTCCGTCGTGATGCTGACCACATCACCCCTAGTGTGCCGATGGTCAAGAAAATACAGGCCTAACACCGTATTCCCAATATGCCTCAATAGGCCTTTAACGGGATCCTTTGGGAGGACCTAACCCCTAGAGCTAGCCCTGGAAACACGACACATCACTAGAGAAAGGAACACATTGAGCTCAAGAAGACAAGCTGCTCCTCCCTGGGGCGCCTAATGGCAAAAATATATATTAAAAAAATGAGCATGAAATGACTATACCATTACATATTCCTGGGATGCAAATATACATTGAACATCCGCTTTGTGAATCCTTTCCCGTCTTTCATCATCGACCAAGTGATTAATAAAAAATGCACGTAGCGACTACTGCGACGTCAGCCTCTTGGACTAGCATAACCTCTCATACCCGAGGACCATTATGCGTGGCGAAGAGCCATACCTTCCTCGGAGTGATCCTGGTAACTGGGGTATGAATTCTCAAGCTAAGCACAACGGATCTTAAGGACCAAACCTCGGTAACAAAACCAATCTTTTAGCACCGTTCATCACCTCTCTGTTGAGAAAGGATTCATCTTCTTCTTTTTCTTCTTATTCTTGTTCTTCTTTATTCACCCACACACTTTCACATTAATGACTCTAATAAAGACAGTAGTCAGCTCAAGATTCCTGACAGCTCCAAACAGTTTTTTCGTGGAGAAAAGTAGGTTATTGCCATATACTATTCCGTCCTCTACTGTTTTTTGGACACGACTACAGCAGATGTTTGGCTGTCATGGGGCTGATACCACACTTTCAGAAATCTGTTACACCAATCCTCTGCTTGTGGTAGAGATAGTACCTCAAAAGGAAAGAATCTAGAACTGTACTGAACAGGCCTCTGGTGGGGGAACCAGTATGTGTTGCTCCCTGTCGACCGGAACCCATCGTAAATGCACAGAAACGTCACGAACGTTTAATCACATGCCTAGAGTCTATAGGCTGACGACATAACCAGCTGACGATTTGATTCGAGGAATCAGCACTGTGAACTGTACTTTGTCTATATCTAGAGAAGACACAAAACTCCCACCCATTATTTTCCATAGTTATAGGACAGTGCTTCTGCCCTGGAAGATCACGTAATCCACAGGCATCCCAGCATTACAATGCCAAGACGATGATGCTTGCAGATGACACTACATAGCACTGGGCCAAAGAATGAGAGCTGAAGCGATGCTAGATCTATAAATAAAACAACAAGAAGAAGAAGAACAACAACAGAAAAAAATGTGGAAGCCCAAAAGTGCTACTCAAAGGGAACAGAAAAAGGATCAGAAAAGTCCAGAAAAATGACAAGAAAATAGCTTAGTTGATACTAAAAACCAGGTTTAAAATGAGAAGTAAAGAAGTTAGCTATATGTTCCAAGAGGTGCACGAGGAAAGTAGGAATAGACACATGAGAAAATACGTAGACATAAGCTGCATAAATGTCGGTATGTGCATCCATAATGGGAGTTACGTTATCATTTGTATATACAGTTACCTCCTTCAATATAACACCCGGCATATTGCGCATAGATAAAAAGTGGAAAGTAGTCCTCATCGCAACAGCTAGGGTCGGCGTAGTAGAAAGGATATGTTGTTTCTTGCTCAACAGTTGTTGTTGTCGATGGAGATGTTGTTGTTGTTGTCGACGTAGTTGTCGTTGTTTGTAGCTCACACTGCGGTAGACTTGTTCGTCTCGAGCTGGGACAGCGACAAACACGGTCTGTGGAGTGAGTGTGTTGAGATGTCCTGTCACTGGTTGTGCCTGAATATTATATAACTATCTACCTACATTTACGCGAATTCTAAATTACACAGCCCCGGAAAAAGTAAACCCAATATAGCCACCAGTATAAAAAGTCATAATGTCATGTTTTTATTATACGTTTCTTATGTTTTGTGGTCGACATCCAGTGCTTTTTATGAAAACTTCGCTAATTTTTATTATAATGAATTTTGAAGCAGCATCTACTCTAATTATAATGTACTGAATTTCTATAGAGACTATTATTAGTTTACGCTTTCTATGTATCTATCTATCTATCTATCTATCTATCTATCTATCTATCTATCTATCTATCTATCTATCTATCTATCTATCTGTCTGTCTGTCTGTCTGTCTGTCTGTCTGTCTGTCTGTCTGTCTGTCTGTCTGTCTGTCTGTCGGTCTGTCTGTCTGTCTGTCTGTCTGTCGGCCTGTCTGTATGTCAATCTATTTGTCTATGTCTGTCAGTCTATATACATATCTAAGTAGGCACAGTCTTTAGTGAGACATCATCATTATCAACTTTCAACTGCCTGTGGAGCAAATGCCATCAAAACGGTTTCACCCGTAAACCTCATACCTTCGTTTATACATCCATGTTTTACTGCATACCATCTTACCTTTAAATGCACAACCCATGGCCATTGCCTTTTTCCATCTGCTTGTATCACTCATTTGGTGTATCACTCTTTGGGTGTATTACTCATTTGGTGTATCACTCATTTGGTGTATGTTTATCATCATCGTATGTTTTTGTAGTATCTATATGTAATTCTTGTCCTCGTCACCTGTTTGTAACTGTGGTTGACGAAGGGTATAACCCGAAACATTCCGTGTTTCCTGTGTACCGTTATCTTGTAAAAGTGATTTCATACCATTCAATTTTTAAAATAAATTATATACAATGTATCAATCATAGGCGAGAACTATCTTTTGTTTGTTTGCTAGTTTCTTTCCAGCTTGAATTTCTGTCCTTGTTAATTTCGTTCTGTTATTTCTTTTTTTTTCCTCATAAAAAAATGAGACTGAACAACGAATAATAATATTTAAAATGACTTTTGTCCCCAGTCAGGTATAAAATATTTTGGCAATGTAAAAAACTGACATAACACTTTTACTGACGACCATATTAGAAGGAAGAGTTGAAATCAAACGTGCAAGATGATGACAGCGCTACAAGTGGGAAGATACGATCAAGAGAAGGACAAGAAAGAGGCAATCAGAGTGTACAATCAAAACAAGAGACAGGAAAAAGGCAGTCAGAGTGTACAATCAAAATAAGAGACAGGAAAGAGGCAGTCAAAGTGTATAATCAAAACAAGAGACAGGAAAGAGGCAGTCATAGTGTACAATCAAAACAAGAGGCAGGAAAGAGGCAATCAGAGTGTACAATCAAAACAAAAGGCAGAAGACGTTGGAGATCCATTGCAGAAGATATTCGATGTAGAGATGGCATCTGATGATGATGTTTATAATGTAAATAGAAATGTAGGTTCAGGGGGCACCAAATAAATAATTGTCGATGAAACCAATAGAAACGACACTGCCTTTAATTTTTTAATATTTATTTGTTTGTTTGTTTGTTTTGTGAATGGATTTTCAAGGTTCACTTCCTTATAGTAAGCATGTAACATTGAAAATTGTAGAGATATCCTAGGAGTTATTTCCATTCAATAAGATGGAGATACTGATTTTCTTACTTACACTGACTTAATTTCATTAGCATCATCGAAGTGTCATCGGCACCATGATTAATCATGTCTTAAAACAATAATCTTCATCACACAACTGTATTAACTACTTTTTATGTAATAGGAAACTCTATAAGAGCATTACAACAGGCGGTAATCTGACCATTCCAAGTGCCTTGCTCCCGTCAGACTAGCGTATCAGCCTTTTGTAAATCACACCGCGTGACATAAAAGGTGGAGAGTAAAGTGTTATCAGAAGAGATAAAATAAGAAATATTGACATCAGAAAAACATTAGGAAGTACATTGTAAGGAACAATATTATGGTGGGTGTGGGTTGTATGTAGACGAAGATCGACAATAGCTCGTACGAATTAACCCAACGCCACTGGTACAGTTCCATAACATTTATTCGACTGATAGAGAAATCGTGGAAATCAATTACATTTAGCAAGCAGACTGACATCACATCTAGACTGACATTGCCTGCAGGAAATACTCTTAACTCTCGTGTTCACGAAACTGGCTTTACAGGAATACACACTAACAGTACACGTAAAGTAATTTGTGCGACATACCCTACTCGCACAGTCATAACACCATCCAGGTGTGATTCACTTATTCTAAGTGGTTTCCAGCATTAATCATCGCCATATAGATTCTCTCAGAATCTCCTCCAGGCGGGAATTCAACAACGCCTGTATTTATTCCGATACAGCTACAAGGCGGGAAACTCTTCGCCTTTCTTCCCAGTAGCTCCAGGGGTGGACACTGCAACGCCCTTTACTGTTCTCCTCGAACAGGAATATAAATATGGTTCCAACAGGAACACTCTCAGGCAGAACAATAACCGTCGCCTTATCCACAATAGGTAGGACCTACCTTATAATACATATATCCAACATATTTGAAATAATCACATATGTGGTTCTCCACAGTCACACAATACGAGCTCACAGCTCGGCTGCCAAACACCGAATAATCCCAGTCACCCCAGACTTGTATTCACTAAGCGCTTTCTCCCAGCGCACGCACAAGTCACACAATGTTGACCTACAGTCAGACAAACTCAATCACTGAGTTACACTTACAAGTGTTGACAACGACAGTTCAGTGACCCTTAACACCAATCACTATCATCATTCACACTCATGAAACTGTTCTGTGACATACATTTTGCATCAGATACATAGAGAAACAAAATAAAATTATTTGGCCATCTCATGAGAATGAAGCCCGATCAGTTACGACTACGTGCCAACAACATCAGAAGATCTGGTTTATGGCACGAGGAAGACCAAGATGCTAGCGGATCACCTTCTTCTTTTTCTTCTCGGATCCTTAGTTCCTGACTGACACAGTAGTCAGTGGCGAACACGCATAGTGGCGTCTTGTAGGGAAGAAACTTACTATCTCCACTTTGTTCGGCCGGTGGCCACCCTTTATGCAATGCCCAAACTCTGATTCGTGCTTTGCATTTAGGCCTCCACAGTTCTCCAGCAGGTTGTCTCTGGTCTGCCTCTCTTTCACGTTCCTTCTGGGGTCCATAGCATTGCAGTTCACGTGATGATGTCAGGTCTTCTTTTGAGGACATGGCCCACCCAGTTCTAGCGTCTGCCCGCAATGATGGTGTGCATACCTGTTTGACTGCACCGTGTAAGCAGTTCCTGGAAGTTGATGCACAAGAGGCAAATGGATAAAAAATACAGAAATCCTAAAATATCGCGGGTTCATATGAGCCGATGAGACACAGCTGGCTCAAGAATGAAAATGTGAGCTCCTTACAATACTTCACAACAACAATGGACCAAAAAACGTCACAAGACAGGGATGGTTAGGATCCACCCACGGAAAGACAAGACAAGACGAGACTAGGCGGCACAATCGTCGAATTACCTGTGTATGCGCATCCTTCTACCTTGTCACAGCAAACTGAGCTGACCTTCAGTCCATGGACCGTAACGAAGAGACCACATGTCACCGTGACCAAGACAAAACATGCGATAGTCATATTATGCTTTACCTGATAACTCTACCTGTCTAAAAGAAAATATAAGTTACCTATAAATGAATAAACACTGAAATACTAATTAGACCATGTTTAAGTTTAATTACGTATGAAAATATAATCGTCTAAATTATCAGTCGTCGGAGCCGTGGTAGTGGTTAGTGCACTGGCTTACTAGCTCGGTGGTCCATGGTTCGATTCCCAGTTGAGGTAGGATTTTTTAGACAAGTGTTACCTATCACTTTACTCACAGGCGTGTAATTCATCGCTGTGCGCAATGGAGCAGAACGCGAATACGCTTCGAGTGTAAAAGCGTGCGAGTTGTGGAATGTGTGTGACACAGGTATTTAGTGTATGACGTGGACAGGGTCTGCTGCGGGGGGAACGAAGGTTATCGTTAGGACAGTTGAGTTTGGCTGGTGTTTTCAAAGTGTACGGATATTTATGTGAGAGCGACAGACCAGTGTTTATTGTTATAAAAGTATTTCAGAGTCAGGATAATTGACTCAATTCATTAAGAATGTGCGCCGGACTGTGTGTGGCTTAAGGAGATGGACAGTAAGAGATTTGAATCAATACGGATTTGTAAAGTATGAAGGCGTCGTAGACGATACATAGACATTCTGACTTTAAACCGGCACAACGACATTATTGCTTATGTCTGCTACTGAACACATTTGTATTACTGATGTAACGTCATATCATCATATGCTCTCAAAAGAAGTGAAGTACACTTATGTTGTATTGTGACATATTAAATGTGATAAAACGTACAACAAGCTGTTGATCAAGATTATTCAAGTTTGCCATTCCTTACACTACTGTTTAGACGGTTGTCTATTATATCAAAATACCTTACAAGACTAGTGCAGCACATTAATATACTCGTTACCCAATAGCCTTCAATAAGTATAAGGTAACAGTATAAATTGGTGGCCAGTATACACGGGATTTCGTTCTACCCACAAGATTTTATCAAACGATACTACTGTCCCTAGCCACATCGACGAATTTTACAGTATCGAAAAGCAATAGAAATTTCTGCGCAACCTATGCCAACCGGCTTTCTTCAAACTAGGGCCGGCAAGAAGAAACTTAAAGTGTAAACAGCATTCTTCAATCATAATATTGGCTGTACTTTACCAATAGAAGTTCGTATTTTCTTCATCAACGTCTTTGAGAAGGAAGTTATCATCACTCGACGCAGTTCCAGGTTGGATTGGTCAAGAAAAATTAAAGTAATCAAACAACATTTCTGCAGCCAAGACGAAGCACAGTCATTCAACCAGTGAAACTTGATGGATAGTTCTACATGTGGGAGCAATCTGCATCGATAAAAATTTCGCTCTACCTGTTGCATATGTTGGAGGCAACAATACTGTACGTTCATTTATACTTCGGAGGAAGGATCATAAAAAGATAAGTGGACTAGTTTGTTGTAGCCTTAGTCTTACACAATTCTATAGTAGAGCCTTTTTGTTTATTTGTTTTATGTTTGTTGTGGTTAGAACGGAGGACGGTGTGGGACCTTGATAAGCAGAATTACATCTCATCTTCGGACGGGTCTGCAATCAAGGGTGTCAGTAGGGAAATTTATGTAATATTTTCTCAAAGAGGCGCGGCTCAAAATGCTGTGTGGAAAGCGCTCTTTGTGAATATACTATATTTACTTTATGTTATAGACGTGCTGTCCTGTTTTTTCACTGTTGTTTGTATTTGTCGGTTGTTTTTTTTTTAATTTAGTTTTTTTTTTGCATTTTTGTACGTCTATTGTTGGTCTTCTCTAGCTATCATTATGTTGATATATGGATTTTACGTTGTAAATTTGTCTTGTTTAGTCTAACCTTATAGTGTAAGCACTCATTTCAAACATTATCTTTTTTTATACACCTTAGTATTTTCTTCTGTTGCTACACTATTGTACTACGTGTTCTGTCTTATAGTGTACGACACTAATTTTTTTGTTTGCATTGATTACTTGCTAAGTCACATTTGCAGAGTACTGAATTTTAACGAATTGGCATTGGTGCTGTTTATCACTCATCAGTACCCATATTCATATTTAGACTAAGTTACTTTTAAATATATATATATATATGATGTTCGTCCATCACAGGTTATGAAGACCACTCTGTTCATCCAATTATTAGGATGTTAGGATAGTCTATGAGTACGAAGGTGACTGATGAGCCCGATGCGGGCCTGGAAGGATCTCGGACAGTGTGGGCAGGGAATGTTTGCTTCATGTGAAGGTTTTATTTCACGATCTTTTCTAGCTTGTCTCCGCTGTTCCGCTGCTGCTCTTCTGGAAGATTCGCATGCTGCTGCACCTTTACGAAGAGATGTGCGCCAGGCAGTTCGGTCTTGCGCAGCAGCTTCCCATGTGTCAGGACTTATGTCAAAGGTTTTTAATGAAGCCTTAAGCGTGTCTTTGAAGCGCTTTTTTCTGGCCACCATGGGAGCGTCTACCCTTCTGCATCTCACCATAAAAGAGTATCTTTGGCAGTCGATGGTCTGGCATGCGGACTACATGACCTGCCCAGCGAATCTGTGACTGCATCAGAATAGTATCAATGCTACGGATACCAGCTCTGTCAAGAACGGCGGTATCCGGGATCTTGTCTTGCCATTTGATGTTCATTATCTTCCTGAGACAGACTGTATGGAAGTGGTTGAGCTTTTTTACGTGGCGCCTGTATACAGTCCATGTTTCACATGCATAAAGCAGCACTGGAAGCACCGCAGCTCTGTATACCTTCAGCTTTGTCTGTAGACTAATGCCACTTCGATGCCAAACGTTGGTGTATAGTCTGCCAAATGTGCTGCTGGTTTTGGAGATCCTGGTGTTCACCTCATCATCAATGACGATGTTCTGGGATAGTGTACTACCAAGGTATGTGAACCTGTTCACAACATTCAGTTTCTCACCATTTACCTTGATGACTGGCTCAGTATAAATTGTGCCAGGAGCTGGTTGGTACATGATTTCTGTTTTCCCCGTGTTGATGGTAAGCCCAAAGTTGGAGCAGGCTTCGGAGAATCTATCAACGCTACGCTGCAGATCAGCCTCTGAGCCAGCACTGAGGGCACAATCGTCAGCAAACAGAAGATCTCTGATGGTGTGTGATTTGACCTTGGTTTTTGCTTGAAGCCTCCTAAGGTTAAACAATTTTCCATCAATACGATATCTGATGTCGATTCCTGTGTCCCCGTCTTTGAAAGCATCAGTCAGCATAGCAGAAAACAGGATACTGAAAAGAGTCGGTGCAAGTACACACCCTTGTTTAACTCCGTTTGAGACGGGGAAAGGCTCTGATAGCTCACCGTTTTCCTGAACTCTAGCCTGCATTCCATCATGCAGCTGCTGCACTATTGAGATAAATTTCTTTGGGCAGCCGTATTTTGCCATGATCTTCCATAGACCCTCTCTACTGACCGTGTCGAACGCCTTTGTCAAGTCGATGAAAGCTGTGTACAGGTCACAGTGCTGTTCTTGGCATTTTTCTTGAAGCTGTCTTGCAGCGAACACCATATCGGTGGTTAAACGTTCTTTCCGGAATCCACACTGACTTTCAGGTAGAAGACCTTTGTCAAGATGAGCCGTAAGGCGATTAAGAAGGATTCTGGCAAATATCTTCCCAGCGATTGATAGTAGTGAGATGCCTCGATGATTGTTACAGTCTTGGCGATTACCTTTACGTTTATAAAGATGTATAATTGACGCATCCTTGAGATTGTGTGTGGGATGGTTTTTTCACTCTCCTACCACATTTGCTGGAAGATCATGTGAAGTTTCTCTATCAGAACTGTACCGCCATCTTTATAGACCTCAACAGGAATTGAATCGGAGCCGGGGGCCTTTCCATTAGAAAGTTGACGAATCGCTTTTTGAGTCTCCTCCAAAGTCGGTATGTCATCTAGTGCTTCATTTATAGGAATTTGGGGCAGTCGGTTGATGGCTTCATCGTTAATAGATGATGGCTGGTTCAGAATATTATTAAAGTGTTCGACCCAGCGTTGGAGAATTTTTTCCTTGTCTGTAATTAGTGTTTTTCCATCTGCATTAAGGAGGGGAAATGATCCTGATGATGTTGGACCATAGACCGCTTTGAGTGCATGGTAAAAAATTTTCAAGTCATGGCTGTCAGCAAAGCCTTGGAGCTCATCTGCTTTATTACTCAGCCATGAATCCCGCATCTGGCGTAGTTTATGTTGGACGATTCTACGCATGTTGTTAAAAGCGTCTTTCTTGGATGTAGATTTTGGATCATTTAAATATGCTTTATGGAGATGGTGTTTCTCAGCCAACATCTTCTTTATATCATCTGAGTTCTCATCAAACCAGTCATTTTGTTTCTTGATGGCGGGACCCAGGACCTCTGTAGCAGTGTTGTAGATGTGCTCGCTTAGGGCTGTCCAATTTGTTTCCGCACTTTGGCCGTCTAACGAGATAGATTTGAGACGGTCTTCTAGGGTGTCAGTGAATGACTGTTTAATTTTTGTCTTCTTTAGTTTGGTAATATCCAGCCTTTTTTGAGTTTTCTTTCCCTGAGGGCGCCTGGCAGGTTGAATACGAATTTTAAGTTTAGACACAATGAGGCGATGATCAGTCCAGCATTCGGCACCACACATGGACTTGGTCACCCGGACATCTTGCCTGTCCTTCTTCCTAACAATTACATAGTCAATTAGGTGCTAATGCTTCGAGCGAGGGTGCATCCAGGAGGTCCTGTTGCGGATAGGAAGTCGAAAAAATGGTGTTGGTGACAAAGGGGTTATGTTCTGCGCAAGTCTGGAGGAGAAGAAGTCCATTGCTGTTACAGCGACCCACGCCGTACTTTCCGATAGTGCCATTCCAGGAGATGTTATCTGAGCCTACTCTTGCATTAAAGTCACCAAGAATAATAAGCTTATCTGCTTTGGGAACTGATGCAATGACTGCATGTAGTTCTTCGTAAAACTTATCCTTGACGTCATCCTGGTTTGTCATAGTTGGTGCATACGCGCTAATAATGGTGGCATGTTTCCTTCCATAAAGCAGCGGGATCTTGACCATCATGAGTCGGTCATTTATTCCCTTCGGGGGCTCCGCTAGCTTGCCAATAATTGCTGTTTTGATTGCAAATCCAACCCCTGCTTCTCGTCTTTCTTTAGTTCCTCTTCCGCTCCAATAGAATGTATAACCTGCACCCTTTTCGCAAAGTTGGCCCTCGCCTGCAAGTCGAGTTTCACTCAGTGCTGCTATGTTAATGTTGTATCTGGCCAGTTCTCTCCCTATCAGGGCAGTTCGCCTCTCGGGTCTGTTTGTGTTAAAGTCTTTGTCGAGTAGAGTGCGCACATTCCACGCGCCTAGAATGAGGGGAAAAAATCTGTCCTTTCTTTTTCTTATGTGTCGCCCGCTGAAGTAGGGTACCCACCAACCGCGGTAAGCTGGTTAGGTAATGGTGGAGCAGGCAATGTTTAGGGCACCTTTTCTAGCCCCTTCCTCGTGCCATGGAGGTGAGCAGTGCTTTCCTAAAGAGGGCTGCTCAGTCACTCAGGGGGCTGCCGAATCCCACTGCTGCTCTGATCAGTGGAAGACGACCATATGGCCTGAGCCGCCTGTGTGTAGGTCTGCGACTACGACTGCCAGCGCACCCACGCCTGCCGCTTCGCCGCTCGCCCATCGCCACAGGACTTGTTGTGAGTGGATGGATGAGTGGATGAGTGGATGAAAGAGTGACTTGCGCAGTGATTTGGTTTAAAGTGAGGAAGAGTTGCGCAATTCGTCGACCTCACTCTCTCGCCTGGGTCCATCTTAATCCAGTGGCAAGACAAGTCAAGACGACTGGAGATGAAGTCAGGTGCAGTGGATGACCATGGCTTTCTACGTGCCTCGCCATGCTCCTTACGCTCCACAGCGCGTTGCTGGTAATCGCCGTCATGGCTGTTGAACCAACAGGTGGTTTCTTCCACGCAGTCTACCGAATCCAGTCTTCGCATGCATGGGTAGGCAGACCCTAACTCACCGAAGGTTTATAACCAGTCGGCTACCCTCACCTAGTTTAGCCGGCCTGTCAAAGCCGTTTACCGGGGGATGGCCGCTGTATATATATATATATATATATATATATATATATATATATATATATATATATATATATATATATATATATATATATATATATATACACTTAAACTTACATAATGTCTAGTCTGGAGCATTTTATCCAGCTAGGTAAAGAGATAGGAATGCAAGGCCAGGTGCTTAAAGAGTTTGCCATGGAGCAACTGGAAAGAGAAGAAAAGAAACTGGAAAGAGAAGAAAAGAAACTGGAAAGGGATGAGAGAGCAAGAATGAGAGAGATCGAAAAAGATGAACGAATTCAGTTAGAAAAAAATAGAAGAAAAGAAAAGACAAGAAGAATTTGAAGAAAAGAAAAGACAAGATGAGATAGATTTAGAGGCTAAGAAAGCCCAATTTCTGCGTGAAGAAAAAATGGCTTCTCTAGAGTTGGATAGACTTAAATTGGAAGCTAGTAATAAACAGAGTAATCAAGAAGGTGCAGGTTCGGTCAAAAGAGAACATGCTTCATCATTTAAACTTCACTTATCTAAATTTAATCAAAATATAGACGACATTTCGTGCTTCCTAAACCGATTCCAGACAGTGTGTGAGGAATACAAACTGGAAAAATCATCATGGGTGATACATTTAATGTCATTACTGACAGGTGAAGCGTTGACAGCTGTGTCAACAATGGATGAGGAAAACATAAAATCTTATGAGGCAGCTAAAACATTACTTTTAAGAAAGTATCAATTAGACGAAAATGGATACAGGCTAAGATTTAAAAAACTCACACCCGAAAGCAACAAGGACTTTAGTGAGTTCATTTCAACTATAAAGTTATGCTTCAATCGTTGGATTGAGTTGGCAAAAATCAAACATACATATGAGGACTTGATGGACCTTATTTTGAGAGACAAAGTACTTTCCTCCATTAGCCCGGAGTTTTTGTCCTATTTACATGAACGGAAGCCAGAATCTTTCAATCCCTTGAGTGGTTAGGGCGCCAGTTTATGACGGCACACCCAGGGAAGAGTGTGAACAACTCTGCTATTAAAGAGGCATTACCTTTCGCATCAGCTCATTCGGTGCAGATAAACAACCCTAGAGCTCGATCGCAAAGTATGGATCGAAATTTTGGCAGGAATAATGACCGAAATAGTGGATCTTTCCGAGGACGGTACAATTTTGGCAATCAACCTTATCAATATCAGAGAAACTCCCAACGATATTTTGAGGGAAATAGACCATCACAGGGTTACTTTCAATCTAACAGAGGATTGCGTAGATCTGATAATACCTACATGAACAGAGGAGACAGATCCTATTATACAAAAAACAACCAAAACTCTCCTCCATCTCAACACTGCCCAGGTTGTACGTGTCCTCAACATTCTAATAATCCTCAGAATGACAGAGAGAGAGTCGGAATTATTACCGGGGTAATAACAACTATAATCGCTCTCGGAGCATGGATCGAAAAAACTCGAACTGGAGTCATAATACGAGTAGTAACACAGGAGCAGTTAATCCCAATGGGGAAAACACAAATATTGCAAATGCGTGTGCGGCTGATTTATTTAATCCATCAAATTGTTCAGAATGCAGCACTCTGATTCAGCCGGATTTGGTCTCCAGACTTTCCGGCGGTCATCCTGTGCCCGCGTTAGTACCCGCATTTGCCTCTCATGATGGGAAAGGCTCGCTAATGTTTCACAGGGGTTTTTTAAATAATCAACTAGTTTCAGTCTTGCGTGATACAGGTTGCACAACTGTTGGAGTACGCAAATCGTTGGTAGACCCATCTTGCTGCACCGGGGAGAATGTAAAATGTGTCCTATTTGGGGGCACGGTGGAATTCTATCCTGTGTCCACTGTGCACATTGATACTCCATTTTTCTCAGGTCAAGTGAAAGCATGTTTATTACAGGAACCAATTGCTGACATAATCATGGGCAATACTGTGGGTATAAAAGCGTGTTCACTCCAAGATATAGAAATCTGGGAACGTCAGCATATACTACACGCTAATATGGTCATTACAAGAGCACAGGCACAGGCTCAAGAAGAAGAAGAAATGACTAACAATCATGACAAGGAGGAAGATCAACATCTTATGCCGATGTTAACGAAGACATCATTTATTGATATGCAAAAGAATGACAATTCTTTGAAAAGATTTTTCAAATTGGTAGAATCAGATGATGTTGATTGCTCAGAAAGGTCACAACCTTGGTATACAATTAAAAATGACATATTAATTCGTAATGCTAGAGATGCTACATCGGTACAGCAAAAAATTATGGTACCAACCAATATTCGACCTTACATTCTCAGACATGCGCATGATACAAACTGTGCAGGCCACATGGGCTTTGCTAGGACGAAATATAGAGTCTTACGGCATTTTTATTGGCCTGGAGTAGTCAGGGATGTCAAATTATTTTGTCGTTCGTGCAAGACATGCCAACAAGTGGCTACAAAGGGTGCTTACCATAATGCACCTATACAGGCTGCGGATATTTCGGTCCGACCATTCGAAAAAATGGCCATAGACTTAATAGGTCCACTGTCAGTTCCGTCAGCCAGAGGTCATAGATATGTCCTCACCTGTATTGATATGTGCACCAGGTGGCCAGAGGCAATACCTCTTAAACATATTGCTACCACCGATGTGGCTGATGCAGTGTTCCTCATTTTTACGAGAGTGGGGTTCCCTGACAATATTTTATCAGATAGGGGAACACAGTTTGTGTCAGATGTCATGTCGCATGTCATGAAACTATGTAATATTGATAGATCTCTTAGCTCTGTTTATCATCCTATGTCCAATGGCATGATAGAACGTTTAAATAAAACGCTGAAACAACTACTGGGGAAAGTGACCACGACGTATCCACAAGACTGGGATAGAGTGCTCCCAGCAGTGATGTTCGTTTATCGGGAAGTCCCAAACGAACACACTGGGTTCTCACCTTTTCAGCTCATGTATGGTGCTCCACCACGAGGACCCATGTCGATAATAAAACAATCACTTACAGGTTCGGAGATGACTCAGGAATGCCAGTCATCCTATGAGTATGTGGTGAATCTACGAAAGACACTTATAGACGCTTGGAAAATAGCGACTGATTCATCTGAAAAGGCAAAAGAAAAAGCTAGATCTCTTCAAAACCGTTGGAAAAAGTTAAGGAAATTACTTCCTGGAGACAAAGCTTACGTCCTGCTACCAACGAGAGAGAATAGCCTTCTCATTTCGTGGAGTGGTCCATATGAAATTATTTCAAAATTGACAGATTTTGATTACATTCTTGACGTGAAAGGCAAGAATAAAACCTTTCACATCAACATGCTCAAACAATTCCATGATAGACCTGAATATCTCAAACCTATCTTAGATGCTGTTAATGAAGTAATCACTGATCATCCTACATCTTACTCTTCATTATCAGTGATTCAAGAAGAACCCACTTCTTTTCATGATGTACCTTTGCAACTTCCTGTCATGACTCTTTATCCGACAGAATCATGGGTAAATGTATCTATTTGTCCGGATCTATCCAGCGAACAACAATCTGAAATTTTTTCTATTCTAGAATCATATCAGCAAGTTCTGTCTAATATTCCAGGCCGAACGTCTATAATCACTCATGATATTAGACTCACAGATCACAAACCTATTAAATTAAGGCCTTACCCTATCCCTATCCACTTTCAGGATCAGGTTGAAAAAGAATTAGGGTCAAATGTTACAGCTTAACATTATTGCACCTTCAGAGTCTGCTTATTCTTTCCCAATGGTTATAATCAAGAAGAAGGATAATAATATTAGATTATGCATGGATTTTCGTAAACTCAATTCCATACGGAGTCTGACGCAGAGCCAATGCCAGTTCTTGACGAATTACTGTCAAAACTTTCTAAAGCAACCTACTTTAGCAAGTTTGACTTAGCCAAGGGATATTGGCAAATACCTCTCACGGAAAAAGCAAAACCTAAAACCTTTCACTGCTTTCGCTACCCCTAAGGGCCTCTTTCAGTGGAATTTCATGTGCTTTGGCTTGGTAAACGCACCAGCGACTTTCGTTCGGATAATGAGGAAACTATTTTCTCATAGGTCTGATATCATCTCCTATATAGATGACATTTGTTTGTTCCACAACTCTTGGGACGAACATGTTTCTGGATTGAAATCTCTTCTCGAAATTCTTCGCTCTAATAATCTGACAGCGAATCCTTCGAAAGTTCACATAGGTTTCAAAGAAATTTCTTTCCTAGGTCACAGAGTGGGCCATGGATTTCTGAAAACTGAGGATAAAACTATCTCGAAGATTCTTAACCTACCAATTCTTAAGACTAAAAAGCAGGTGCGAAGTCTTCTCGGCCTTGTACAGTTCTATAATAAATTTATGCCTCATTTATCTTCAGTTACGTCAGTTCTATCTGAGTTAACTACAAAAGGCTCCCCTAATAGAATTGTCTGGACGGAGGCCTGCAACATAGCTCTAGTCCATTTAAAGCATTACTTTTCATGTGCACCAATTTTAAAACTCCCTGATCCTCATCTCCCATTTATTCTCAGGACAGACGCTTCGATGTACTGTATTGGTGGCTCCTTGATGCAAGAAGTAGATGGAATGCTTCATCCGGTGATGTATGTGTCGAGGAAGCTCACAAAGACAGAAACCAGATATCCAATTATTGAGCGCGAGCTTTTCGCGATCATATGGGATGTCACAAAGCTTCAGCGTTACCTTCTTGGTTCTCGTTTCATCATCGAGACAGACCAGAAGGCCCTGTCGTTCCTTCAAAAGTCCAACATGAAAAACGCACGAGTCGCACGTTATGCAATTAATTTGCAAATATATGACTATATCATTCGACCTATTGAGGGCAAGTGCAATGTGCTTGCAGATGTTCTGTCGAGATGTACACAGACAGACCTACCCGATTCTCAAGGATATGACGTTGCTGCGACCCATTGACCAAGGTACACTGCTGATAGTCTACAGATACCTCGCTAACTTAAAAACGTTATCTTGACAATATCCATAACCAGATACATATTACCATCGTTATCAAGAGAAACAACTCAAGTCATTTGAAGACAAGATAAGAGACGTTTTGTGTGGATACATTCAAATCGTTTCACACTACATCAAGTTCCAGGAACAGTACACAGGATCTGATTTCCAGACAGTCATGACGTATGCGGTAAAGGAACCAAATCAAACAGTATCTCAGATAAACAGTATAAGGCTCTTTGTCATGTCTTAATGGCAATCCTTCACAAAATGACTGGGATGCAGAACTTTATAAAGATCATATTTCCTATTCCAGCAACCGAATTTCAAAATGTTGGGCTCAGAGACTGTGACACTCAAGAGGCAACATATGAAAAGAAATCTCACACAAGAAACAATCGATTCGATACGCCTAAGGAGAACTTCGCCATTTGAAAATTCTTTTGTGTTATTACTTAAACCAGTTATGTGACTCTAAAGTGCTAAAATTACAAATAGTAATCTTTCACACCAAGGAAAGAAGAACTTATCATTGATGACACTCAGTAACTTTAGTTAATTAGTTTTACACAATGCTACCGACAGCACACACAGGTTCATATGGAAATTTACATTAACGTAATTATTATACTTACTTAATACTATTTAATTAGTTAGATCTTTCATTTCATTCATCTTTTTAATTAAATGCATTCAGATGTTTCATTTTCCAAAACTTCACAATTTCATTATCATATTTCTTCACATTTTCATTGATTTTTCTCATTTTTCCATGGTGCTGACTACATTCCATAGACTGTTGCTCAGGTATGACATAGACTGGACGGTAACTTCTCGCATTTTCTAAAAATAACTTCCTATATGGAAAACTTTCAGTTTTCGCTGGGGGGCGGGGTAAAAGTGTTACCTATCACTTTGCTCACAGGCGTGTAATTCATCGCTGTGCGCAATGGAGCAGAACGCGAATACGCTTCGAGTGTAAAAGCGTGCGAGTTGTGGAATGTGTGTGACACAGGTATTTAGTGTATGACGTGGACAGGGTCTGCTGCGGGGGGAACGAAGGTTATCGTTAGGACAGTTGAGTTTGGCTGGTGTTTTCAAAGTGTACGGATATTTATGTGAGAGCGACAGACCAGTGTTTATTGTTATAAAAGTATTTCAGAGTCAGGATAATTGACTCAATTCATTAAGAATGTGTGCCGGATTGTGTGTGGCTTAAGGAGATGGACAGTAAGTGATTTGAATCAATACGGATTTGTAAAGTATGAAGGCGTCGTAGAAGATACATAGACATTCTGACTTTAAACCGGCACAAAGACATTATTGCTTATGTCTGCTACTGAACACATTTGTATTACTGATGTAATGTCATATCATCTTATGCTCTCAAAAGAAGTGACGTGCACTTATGTTGTATTGTGACATATTAAATGTGATAAAACGTACAACAAGCTGTTGATCAAGGTTATTCAAGTTGGCCATTCCTTACACTACTGTTTAGACGGTTGTCTATTATATCAAAATACCTTACAAGACTAGTGCAGCACATTAATATACTCGTTACCCAATAGCCTTCAATAAGTATAAGGTAACAACAGCAAACTCACGATTTGGGTACCAGATCAACTCTGGGAAGGTTAAAGCGGCCGGCGTGATGCTGATCACATCACCCTTCTGTACCGATGGTTAATAAAATATGGGTCTAACACCATATTCCCAATATACCTCAGTGGGCATGTAACAGGGTCCTTTACCTTTACCTTATCTGTCGTCGAAACATAAATTAGAAAAACAAAAAGTAGTATCATAGAAAATACTGCCGGAGGGGAGTGAAGTGTTACAGACTTCACTTACCATGTATCCGTTCTACAAGGTGGGGTGACCCCTTCTAGCTGCCTTTGTTTTCCGTAACAGGCAGGGTAAGAGCAGGGTAAGCTGCCAATTTGCAGCCTGGTAGGCTGGAACGAAACGTTTCCAGGATTCGAACCTGAGACCCTGTAAATGTATCGAAAGGCAAGCACTCTAACCAAACTACCAATCGTAATCTAGATTAGCTGTACAGTGCAAACATTGTAATTGTTGTTATTGATCCAGACAACTATTGTAAGTAGCTTTGACAAGTGGGATATTTTTTTTGTCATGTTTATAAGGCAACTATTTATCGGGAGGCATGTGAAAAAAATGTGCGTCCCTTATACATTAGAAACATCCGGAACAGTAAGCTATAAGAAAGCAAGACAACAGCAGGTGGTAATCTGATCGGCCCACGTTGTGTTTCCGTTAATGTATTAAAAGTAAATCGATTAACAATAAAAGGCTCTATAGAGTAGATGTTACTGGATCAAAAAAGGACCTACCATTCGCAATCACGGTGCATGTAATTTAAAAAAAACCCTGAATATTATCTAAGAAGTCAGACGTATTCAATTTACTCTGACGAATATCGTTGATATATTTGTCAAACTGCCGGTAAATAATTTGTATGCCAAATTATCAGGAAATGAAATTATTTTAATTAATGCAAACGAAATCGTCCCTTGATGCACGACCAAGTTACCAGTTATGTAACGTTCAATTATCGATTTTTTTTTTTTTTTTTTTGGTTTTTTTCAATAAAATTTTGCCTCCTTTTGGCGAGGTGCGTCTCGTTCAACCTAGCCGGTTATATTAGGATTATTCAAGTTATGTCCATTTGACCATGCGAAGCATCCTTGAGTTAAGTACCTTAATCTGTAGACGCAGTTCCAAAAGTAGAATAAGTCAAGTTTTTACATTCAAAATAACCAAATATCCAAATGTCACATTATTCTTACACAATCAATGAATGTGTGTGTATTTGCACATAAACCGAGTATGTAAACTGTTAATAATGTCCAAGACATCCATGTATTGCGCTGAGTAGAACTAGATACAACTTGAAGTTGGCGATATAAGCATTCATCATCATCAGGTGCTGTGTGAACTCGTTCAATATTTGTAAGCAGTGTCAAAAGAGTCATTGAGCGATTTCCTTCAATTTTTTTTTAATGAAAAAATTACGATAGTCATCGGCCTTGTTATTCATCACAGGGTATGGTCATATATCCTCTTTACATAGTAGTAAAAATTAGGAAATTCCTGTCAGCATAAGGATTATCAGCAAAATATGTTCATATATCGTACACTGTTCTTTAGTCAATATGTGGAGAAGTCATTTGATAGGTTTTATGTAACTTCACAAGATACCTGCATTTGCAGTGTTGCTAGGTGACAGTAAGTCTTTCATATATAACATCAACGTTTTGACTGCCTTTGTAGGCACACATGTCATATTCGAAGGGCTGGAGTGCAAATGATGCTCTGACAGACTTCTCATTACAAAACTTTGCAGTCTTAAGATAGGACAAGACCCTCTGATCCGTCTCCAAGACGAATTTCGCACCAATAAGGTAGCGTTGCAATTTTGTAAAACAATATACCACCGCGAGCAACTCCCGCTCGACAATGGGTTATTTTTTCTCTGTGGGTGTCAATTTACGACTGACATACAGAATTGGATACAAACAATCATCGAATTCCTGCATAAGTGTACCGCCGATTCCAGAACCAAAGGCGTCGACTCTAAGGATAAAAGGAAATCGAGTTTCAGGCAATCTTAAAAATGGTGATTTTGAAAAATAATACTTAAGGAAGAGGATGCTGAAAAACTGCCTGAATCACACTCGCAGCCCCTAACAAATGAAGAACTGGCTGAACTGAATAGGCAGGCATTTGACGAAGAGACCATGGAAGATGAATACACAGGCCCAACAGAAGAAAACAGCTACAGAATCTTATGCGTCTTTGTAACCTTTGTGATGAATTAACAGGCATTCTGCAAAGTTGTGTTTCTGCTAAGGTACCATGACTCATAAATGTTGTCTTGCAGTTTGTCTTGCTGTTGTAAAGATCCGGGTGGCAAGCAGATGAAGCCCTACTTCAAGAAAAAATCATATGATATTCTTCTTTCTTTCTTCAGTCCTTAGCGGCTGACTAGCAACGCAATCAGTTATCATCATGTCTATTGGCATCTGGCAGTGCAGCAGCAAACTCCATCCACAATGCTCGATTGGTGGTCGTCATTCGTGCAGCGCCACAACTGTGGTTCATGTTGAGCATATCGACCTCTATAGTTCTCGTCCAAAATGTTTTACTGGGACAAAGAACAAAGAAAGGGCCTACGTTTCGAGCACAAAGTCTTCGTTAGAGACAAAAGAGAAATATCAGAGAAAAGAAAGTAAGACCTAATCTAACTGCATTAAAAGAGGATATGAATCACTAACGACAATCGATGGAGCCATTGTGGCAAATCAACGTCAGAGAAAACACGAGAACACAAGCAAAGAATACAATAGGAAGAATTAGAAAGGATACTTCAGATAGATGTTTTTTTACGTTTGCAGTCTATTTAATTGTTTCAAATAAGGAGCTACACTTCTATTTTTAAAACCAGTCAGTATATTTTGGTGCGTTTATCAAATTCAGCAAGGTCGACATATGGCTGATTTGGTGCAAATACCTTACATTATTTTAGGAAGATTTTCGGACTTGAGATACGTCATACAGAGGTCGCAAGAATCGATTTATGATGCAGTCTCTAGAGACATTTTCATTTGCTGTAGCCCTCTTTTATTGCTCCTTATGGAGCATGGAGCGAAGACTACAGCTGGTCCTCTTGCAAGAAGCCTGCACCAAGGATTCACGTGATTTTACAGTCTTGGTTTCTGTAGCTAATTAATGTTGTGTATGCCTTCATTCTTGTAGCTCTTATTGTTACAAGACTCTTATTGCTGTTCCACAGCACTGATAGGACACTGTGACGTATAATGGAAATATAGCCTACAGTATCCGACCGCCTTTCGTGACCTCGTGGCGTTCTAAGATTCGTTAGCAAAGTCAAACATTTGACAGATTGCATTACTCACTTTTAATCCACGCATCTTTCCCTTGTAATCAAACAGACATATTACCAACTTCCGCGTCCTGCCAGTCTAAACAGGGAACGAACATGGTGTTGTTTACCTGAGTTTCCCACGCCAGCTGATCTGTCAATCATCATATATCAGACAGAACAACGTGAAACACCGGACCTCTTTCATGTAGCCGCGCGGGCAGAAATATTTCCCGAGGGACCCTGTGATGTTCGTACATTCAGGGGGACATAAACGCTTTGATCACCAGAAACGGGGGAAAATCTACGGACAAGCCCGTTACACGGTAAGTCTCTGTTGTCGGTTTACAACGCCGAACAGAACGACCGTGGAAACCTTTCATCGTGGAAACGCAGTTTCCTGATGCTTCTGCTTTGCACTAAGAGTGTGAAAATTAACATCCTCTAGAGATCATACTAACATGATGTACATAAACTGCGTCTTTCCAAAATCTATCAGTGTCACGCAGAATTTTTTGGAGAGGGTCTAAACACGGTATCTAGAACCATTGGGAATAGATGTGTTAATAGTTTCGTGGTGATTTCATTCTGGATTTCTGGTAATAAAAATGTGTGCTTAAGCGTATTAAAGTGTTAAAAGTTTATCATCTTAAATTCACTGTGATTTTCTATGTGTTAGAACCAGTGGAAAATAACGCGTAGCTTTTTGTGTACCAGTTGTGCAGTAATGATAATTTACCACCTGCGTTATTACACAGGGAGATACGGTTTAGCTGGCTGAATTAAAATGCTAGGTGACTGATAATTGACAGAACAGAATTCACGTTATATTTCACTGTGTGTGATTTTAGTAAGTGACTGTTGTTTAAGTATCATGCGACTTAACAAAGAGACGCTGACAATCTAATAGTTGTTAATGACAGGCGATATTTGTTAAAGTGCGCGTATGGAAAATTAAATGATAACTGACCAGATAGGAATAGGCTAGAGACACCGTGTGCTTTTATGTAGATATTTTATTAGTAGTAAATTTTTCATAATGTTTCTCTGTCCTTATCCAGGACCTGATCAACGGCGACCAGCGGTTTTTTTATTTGGCTTTTTTGGGTCTATATTTTGGTCCATTGTGGTCTATGTTGACCTTTTCTCCATTTACTGATTGGATTAAAGTTGTCTTCTTTTGGCTTACACGTCTCCAAGTTCAGTTGTGAACAGGACCGGCCACAGAGACTAACTGACATTTTAATAGTAAATTTTAACTGGACTATAAACACCAGAAATTATTTATGCAATGGTATCAACCCACTGGGGTGTGAAAGATATAATATTTTTCCCTACTTTTGACAGTCGTTTTCATCGGATTTATCCAGCAAGTTACGCTGTTTCAAAATCGGCACTCACCACAGAGACAGCCGATAGGATTTACCACCATCATCAATTAACAATAATTAACAGTTTTTTTAGCAATCAGAAGTGTTCCTACCGTTTACTGTGAACACCAGATTTCAGAGAGTCTCGGCATTAACTATTCAAGGTGACATTGTTTATCCAGGAATCAACCACCAAATTAGGCGTCCTCCTTATACAATTTAATTATTAGTGGAGGGACTGGGTCCCAATTCGGAAGATACATACTAATGGACCTTATATACATATTCATGGATTTTACGTCCAACAGATTGTTTCACAAAGAATAGGGTAAGAAGCGAGATTGTGTGGCCACGTATGACAGAGAGAGAGGGAAATATTTTCTTTAGTACAGGAAACATTGTATCATCTGCACTCTGTTTGACTATTGTTTAATTTTATTGGATAACGTTTAGTGGGAACTGTGAACTTTCTTTACTGTCTATACTGTAACCTAGTTCTAAACTTTTAACCTTTGGGGTTATTAACTTGTTGGGTTCTTATCTTCTCAATGAGGGGAGTGCATAGGTATTCTGCTATTTTTCTATGTATGTAATTCTGATGTATTTGATCTTTCTCTTTTAGATATTCGATGTTGTAAATTTTAATGATAATAAACAACAAAAGAACTAAACTTTGTGTGTTGGTCAGGCCCATACCCAAATTAACCATAGTTTTTTTTACGTTTGTGTGTCTTGTTGTCAAATAGCTGTGTGTGAGTGTTTAGTGTAACTTGTATTTCCAGATAAAGGGGAGGAGCAAGATTGTCTTATACTATTTTTTTTGTTCTTTCTCCTTAATTTAAAAAAAAAGTATGCACAGTAGTAATATTAGTTTTTTTCAGGTTTTAGCCTGATAACCATCTTTATGGTTTAAGTCGTCTGCGTTAGGAGCCTTTTTGCCAGTTAACAGCAGCGATAAATTAGACAACTGATAACAGGAAGGAGGTAATACAGTAAAAATAGGAAAGTTTTTTTTGGGTATTTCTCTTAATTTGTTAGGGAGCACTGTATCCTTTTCTTCTTTCTTTCTCGGGTAAGTTGCAGTACAAAGAATCGTGCCATGATATATGTTAAGCCAGAAAACGGCTCCTTATTGTGTACCCCGCCTCATGTACTTTATTTTCCTACAGCGTCATGGTAGAGCTTCAGCCTGACTCGATATGTCAGGCTGCTAGTGCGTCCCTCTGACGCCAGGAACGAATTGAAGTCATAGTGATCAGTGATGTCAGTCAACGGCCATGTTGCCTGTTATATATGCCAATGCTTATTTGATGATGTACTTTACCATGAACCATGTTGACGCCATTGTACCTGCTTATGATGTCCATGTCTTCGTATAATAAATTGTGGTGTGATTGATATTCAACTATGGGTCCAGCTTACGTTGCTTACCAGTTGGTTAGTTACAGTTGTGTTCGTCAAGTCACCTTTAGTCAAACCAAAAGAAACGATACACCAGAAGAAAAAAACCATTCGCACTAGTTCACCCATCTACCACATCAATACAACTGGTAGTAACAGTGCCCAACATATGAGGGACAGAGAAAGCACATATTGCCATGACCTGTACTATTCCTGTAAACAATCTCCGTAGATACCAACAGATTCAGCTGACCACTGCTTTCTTTGAACATATTCAAGTCGACGTCTGAAAGTCAACGAGGAAGAAGAACTACCAAACTTCTCCCTTACTAGCAACATGTTAAATGCAGCGGCCACTTAGTCAGTATTTACAGCTAATCTCTAGGAGTAGAGACCTCTCACTGAACAGCCACCCGAGTTAACGCGCCTGCTTGAAAGACAAACTCCTCCCACAAGATTGTCCTCGAGGACTAAATAAAAATAACCACACACACACACACATCTACGTTGGCATCTATTCCTCACACGACATATTTTTATTTTAAATGAACAACGCTGCATGCAAGGTAGCGGGAAGCACCAAAGCACCAACATCTGTAACTGGGCAGGGTCTTCTAACTCACGCTTTTCAACGCTTTTTTATTGTGTCTTCGGGTACTCCGGGGTAAACAGTATGTAATTCTGGTTCTTAATCCTAGCTTTTATAACAATTTTTAAACACGCTTTCATTTGAAATATTTTAAATCACCCAACCTGAAAGACAATGTAAATTCATTAATTTGTAATAAAACGATTGAGTTGGAAATAATGTATGCTCTTACAAGCAGTTTCCGCATTTGAAATCACGTGACTGAGTCCGTTTTTAAAAAGAATGATTATTATTATTATTAGCCACTTGTTTGGTTCTTGTCATCAGTACCACATTAATGATCTTGTCATCAGTACCACATTAATGATCTTGTCATCAGTACCACATTAATGATCTTGTCATCAGTTCTTCATTAATGATCTTGTCATCAGTTCTACATTAATGATCTTGTCATCAGTTCTTCATTAATGATCTTGTCATCAGTTCAAGTTTAATGATTTTGTCATACCACTTCAGTCTTTCTATTCCACGCAAGCAGTTTTTTTTTATAAAAGTCTGCAGTTTTTTTGTGTGTTGATTTTGTTGTGCCTAATTTGAACTGAAGATTTTGATGTTTATGTTGGACTTGATTTCTTTTGATCTCTATATTTTTCCCAAAGCAATGAAATCTGCTCTAGCCTTTTGTATTCTTCTTTTTATTGCATTGTCTATCCGTCCAACTTCAACATACCTTGTATATTGCTGCTATGGTATATGTTCCTTTTCTACTGTGAGGTGTAGAGGTCTCTATAAACTTTCCTACTTAGTCGTTCCTTTTCTACCGTGAGGTGTAGAGGTCTCTATAACTTTCCTACTTAGTGGATTCCTCTTCTACTGTGAGTTGTAAAGGTCTTGATAAACTTACCTACTTAATAGTTCATCTTAGTATACGTGCTCAAAAACCGCGTTTTTACGAGCTGATTTCAGAGAGTACATTTTTAGACATAACTGCCTTTACTGATTTTGCATTAAATAATTTATTTATAAAGATAACATAAAGTGTTATATATCTAAATATAGAGAAATGGAATCCATTTGACATGCACCTAACTGAATTGTTCATTGGTTTTAAACATGCATGCAACATATGCAGTAATGAATGCAGAAAAATTTAAAATTGTTTCTGTAACAATGTGTTTCCCAATCTCATCAGTTGGCAGATATGCATTGCTTCAGAGTGCAAGAACGAATATTGATATGGATCAGCTGCGAGGTGTTAGTATATTCTTCAATGAGAGAATTTGTTGTACATATTGTTTAATTATGTTTTATGTCCATTTTAGTATTATTTAATTATTGTTATGTGTAGGATAGTTTATGAGAGCACGTGGGTTCACTTGGGAATACATTATGTATATTCTCGCTTCTGATGAGCATGCGGCCATCAATGTTGCTGGCCTACGCATGAAGTCCCACACAAAGCATTTATATGCTCTTGCAGTATTAGTTTCGGTAGCAATTTGTGTTACTTAATGAGATTGCCAACCTCACGCACAACACTTCACTAGTCTCATCGGAAGACATGTATGAGAGTGGATGAGTGTGTAATAGTGGGATGTCTCAGGTGGCGTGGAAGAACGGGCTGTTGGCAGGTGCAGCATGGTGTTTCTCATTATTTAAATATTATGATTTTAACTTGTCAGTGTTTTGTTTGCGTATCAGGTTAGCTACTGGAAACTGGCTGGGTGTTTGTTTGGCGTTTGTTTAGCGTTCGTTTGTTTGCTTTTTGTCACTGAGAGGGTTGTATAAATAAATACAGCTCATGCCTTAGAATCGGAGTTTTATTGTTGTACGGGACTGGTGCGAGTGCGCAAGAAAGTTATCACATATCACAACATCACCATTGTTCGCCCACCTTACCACAATTGGCGTCGAGAGCAGGACATTCAGACAGTGACACCGAGACAACAACAGTCGAGCAAATATCGTAAATACACAGCAGTGCAGTCTTGCAGCAAGATGGCCTCGAGGAGTACATGTGTTCCGAGCAGAGGGGAACACGATGATGCAGATCCAATACCATTGATTGGTGCATCAGTGGTGCAAATTTAGGGCTACAGCAGTGATGTCATCTCAGTGCGCAGACGCAAAAGGCTGGTCAGAGCCTGGGGGCACCTCGACAGCTGGAGGTGGCTCCCTTGAAGACATCCTCCACAAGGAAAGGGACAGAGCAATGCGCATGTGAAAGTGATATACGTGACGGTGCCGGAGGTAAGGCGATTTGGTGAAGAGTCAGGCCCCACTTGGCAAGAGTCTGTGAAAGAGGTAAAAGCCACATGGAAGGTAGGGTCCCTAACTGTTGAGAATAAGTTAGACATCGTCTGGAATAATGTTACAATTGGGGTCTCTATGGAATTACGGATACGTGGCGGAGACACGGCTAGCCCTGAGAAGATACTCGAAATATATGAAGAAGCCTACAGTGAGCGACAACTAGTCAATGAGATGACTAGGGGTTTCTACGCCATGAGTCAGGGGCTTACACTATCAGTAACGTAATTATCTCACCTGTTGCATGAATTATTTCTGAGATTGAATGCCTCAGGTGAAGAAAGGCTATTCTCCCTGACATACAACTAAATAAAAAACAGAGAATTACGACTTGTTACAGAAAAGAAAACAGTGACTTTAGTATTACAATCAAGATAATACTCTTTCTATGACGCTACGATACATAATAGAATAAAACTTAACAAATGCAAGAGATAATTATAATGACTCCAAAAAAAAAATGAAAGAAACGAGACAGAATAACTTCGAATGGTGATTAAATAGAAAACAAGTGTACAAGACATACGTGAAGGATACTCACCTGTAAAACTGACAACTAGTCGAAAATATACCAGATTATATACACTGTCGGCGTTTGTGGCCTAATGGATATGAACGCAGTTTCATAATCCAGATATACCAGGTTCGAAACCTGCTGAAGGCGGTTTGGTAGCATATCGCTTTGTGTGAATTTTTAACAATGGTATAAGCGCGGTACCGTTCAGAAAGCAATGGCAAACTACTGAATGAAAAAATTGCCTAGAAAAATCACAAACAGCCAATAAAAGCTGGGGTTGATTGCCACATCCTGTAAAGGATAAGCAACTAACTTTTATGTACACTAGTTTATGTGAGAAATAAAGTTAGGTGTGTAAGATGCAGTCCCCTCATAGATATTTTGTTGTTGTTATTGTTGTTCAGAAGTGACATCGTCGTACTCCAGGAAAAATGAATACGTGTTCAGACAGAGTGATAGACGTGGGTAATTTATTGAAACGTATGAAGGTGGAGATTATAAAGTACGGATAAAAGAAAGTCAAAGGGAGTTGCCTGAATTAGAATTTATCAGTTATTAAGTATGCAACTGCAGATAGTGATTAAAGTAGAACATGGGCGGGAAATGTTGAGTCGGGACGACACAGAAACAAATCAGCTGTTGTGAAAATAAAACTCCACCTATGTTGTTGTTTTGAAAAGGTGATGGGTAGAGAGCGGGCACTTAACAGCTGCCCGTTATTGCCTCTTCTCGTTCTATCTTGTCTACACTGTTCAACCTGAAAATTGGTTATAATTGGGATATTTAATGTCATCTTATTTACTAATTTTGTATTAAATTTAAATAACTGTTGTCTTTTGCAGTTGCTGGTTTTAATTTATTTTAGTATTTGTCAATTTATTTTCAGTTTTGTATTGTATATAGATAACTATTGTCCTTTGCACTAGGTTTTAATGTGTATAAGTATTTGTTCTTTCTGAGTTGGTGTTTTTTTTTTTTTTTCAACCTTGTTGTCTTTCCTTGTCCTAAACAACTTGGCGGAGAACTGTGGAAGCTGAGATGCAAAGAATGAACCACAGTTGGGGCACTGTACGAAGGATGGCCGCCGACCGAGAATCAATTTGTTGCTGCCCTACAAGACGCCACCAGGCGTGATGGTCGCTGACTGCTTTGACGGTTGGTGGTTATGGATCAAAGAAGAAGAAGAGCTTAGTGGCATCCAGCATGTCCATCAACACATCACAACCAGCTTAATTGAAATTATCTTACTATGTTCTTAAACGGAGTACGCAATTCCAACAAAAGGTCTCTATGTTCAGGACCCAAAGTAATGCTATCGCATCCGGTCTTTTCAAATTATCGTATGTAGTTATGTTGTTACAAAGTTATTTCATGAGCCGTACAATAAGTTGTTCTCTACTTTACAGCTTTAACATCAGTGCGCTAACGACAAGATTTTCTCAAATGACCAAGAGTTGCATTATCTGACCTTTACGATCTTGAGAATAAAATAATGTAAATGCCTCATGTTTTGATATTACTCGATTCTGTCTTTGTCGTTTGATGATTACAAGTAGTGGTCACAATGAGTTTTGTTACGTGAGTAATCTGTTTTGTGTATTTTTAATTTTATATTTCGTTTAGTGGTTGTTGTTGTACCATCGAGGGGGCTCATGCTAATGCAACTGATTGTTCCGTAGAAGTTGTAAAGTAAATATTGTGGTTAGCTGTTGTGATAGTGTGTGCTTGATGCGTTGTACAATTATAAATGATAGTTGTAATTGAAACTGCTATGAGGACAAAAAATCCGATCGTACTGGGGAGAGTAGACACTGTGGCTTGTTTAGTGGTGGGTATTATGGTGGTGGTGACGACAGCAATAAAGGTTCCGATGTAATCGAAAGTTTTGAACGAGGAAGCGCTAATGTTGTTTATAAATTGAAGGCTATATTTCTGGCAATCAAACTTGAAGGCGCTTGCCCTATTGAAAGAAGCTTGTACCAAAGGTCTGACTGACTCTTGGAGTAATATGACAATTAGTCACACATGCTCAGGTTGGAAGCTTCCCGTCAAACTTCCTATTACTCGGCTCTTAAGGGACGTCTTTTTGAAACAGGCACGCTGAAACTATAAACGGTACATTTATGGTGTGAACTGTATTCATAATTGTCACGACAATACCCCACTATACAAGTAAAAACAACTGTGGTTTGATGTAAAGCTAACTGTGTCGCTACATCTGAACATTATATTTATTATGGGTATAACATCAGCGATCTTACATTTACGTGCTGATGTACATAAATAACTACCTTAGTACCGATTAGTTTAATCTCAACTGAATTTCTGTTACTGAAAATTACACTCAGCATTTCTGGGTTGGCAAAATGTAAAGAGATGAATGCGCATAAACATTATACCTTTTTTAACTATACATGCAAGAAAGCTCTGTAATGTTCAGTTTATTTCAAAGAACTATATAAATCAGGTGACAACTAACTACAGTATTTATAGATCAGGAGAGGGCCTCTGATAAAGTGGATAGGAATAACATTTTGTCAGTATGGAAAGAAAACGGATTGTTGTTGTTATTGGTGATCAGACACTGCACTATGGGCAAACCCATAGATGCTCAGTCTCCCTCAGCAAATGTGAAAAGGTATGAATGCTAATTAATTATGTTGCTCGTTAGTTAGTACACTACAAATACATCCTCTCATTCATCCATCCATGCTGGTTTTACGTATGATGCCAAATTTCAGCAATCTTAGCCTTGATGGTTAATCAACTGCAGTGTCATTCTCTAACAGGCGATCATCAATTGCCCTCAGCATCTCTCATTTATCCATATTCAGTTGACCTTTTATAGGTGCTCATGAAGCCAGTCTATGAGCTCTGTCATTACTGCGTACACCTGCATGACCAGGACAGTAGATCCACACCAGTTCCTGAAGATTCCAGCCTTCCATGGAAGTTTTCCATTCATGTCGGAGCCATCCATTTTGGACTTTTTAAATCATGGATTGTGAATCTGACACAATAACCGCCCTTGCTAATAAAGTCTCAGATAACCACCTTAAAGCTTCAGTAGCTGTCTCTACCTCCATCCTCGATACGGCTATGCTGGAGGTTGTTTTCATGTAATTCCCGCCATGTTCAGCGACGATTCTGCCCTTTATTCTAGCAGAGCAGCCCCATTCTGATTTCTCACCATGGCATAAAAACCCATCAGTGTACACAATAGAATCATCATCCTCAGCATGATAATTTATCAACTGATCAATTTCCAGCTGTGTCCTTGCATTGGCCAAAGTTCAACACTCTACCAAGAGTAATGATGACTTATTGGTAATTAGTCAAGTTCTCATCCGATTTACTCCACTCTGCCGCTTTGAATATACTTTCAACTGTGCTCCACTGCGTAATCGTTGCGTCTGCCTGTGCCATCCACGACACCCCCCGCTTTATTCTCGCGCCCTTAATGTCAGCTATGTTTCCATGTAGGGGGTGCCTTTTGTCATATAGGCTATAGACTGAGCCACGGCATATCTGGATGAGATCGACAGTAATCCAAGCATGTACTGCATCGGCACGATGAGGGTATCTCGCGTACAGCCCAAGACTATACTCATTCATTCATTTTAAATGCGTTCCAATCGTCCACATTGTAATATTGACAGCGTGAGTATTCCAAGACCATACTCCATGAAAGACATGACTGACTGATTTGATCCAGGAAAAAAATAGTCACTGTTCCAGGTGCGCTGCGGCTATTATTTTTAGAGCTGCCAGCTTCTATTGCACTTTTGTATTATTAGATCAATATAGTACTTGTATGATAACTCGCGATCGAATGGTATTCCGAACTTGTATTGCTTTTCAATTTTGTGTCCACTAAAAGTAATATCTGGAAGATCTGCTTTCCATATGGAGTTGTTAAAGGAGCACCAAAGCACACATGTTTTTAGGATTGATCTTGGAGCCAGTGTCCTCACACCAATTACCTACCTCATGTAGTGTACCATGGTTGAATGGTGACTACGGAATGCAGGGCCAGCTATTAAATAAAGTGTTCCATACATGCCGAAGTGTAGTAAGAACAGTTTAGGGACTCAATGATGCGTCTGATATAATCGTAGAGTTGTGTGCTTATCAACACGGCTATTTAATACATACATGGACAGAGTAACATTAGAAAGTGTGGTAAGTTGGGATATTATAAATATTTATAGGGGACTTAGTGTACTGACTGAGATCAGCTGTGAAGGTATCTGTATCTAATTATTGTGGTGTGTTACAGATGACCTTACTTTGCTACCACATTTAGATCTCAATCAGACTTATTCTGGAATATTGTGATGACTACGTTGAATGTCTAGGGTTATGATAGTGATGAAGTATATGTTCACAACAACCAACAGACAGATAAACACTTTAATTAAAATCCACAATACTTTATAACACTGTGACACGCACATACATAAAACACTCTAGAAGACTATCTTAAGTAAGTAAAGTGTTAACTTTTAAAATATGTATTAATTCCTTTCAATAATAGATATCCTGATTCAACTACAAAGTGAATCAGGAATCACAATCAAATGTAATCACAAGTTGTATATACACAATTTATACATAGGATCTTTGTCCTGACATATGATATTATTACAATATGAGTGTAAGTTGTGATGTAGCACTATGAGGTAATACTGGCTTATAAAGCTAGGTTGTTGTTTGTCATCATGACTTCATGTGTTTGTTACTGGTGGAAATAATATTGGAAAGGTTCACAGTTTCTTTTATTTCAAAACAAATAACTGTCCCTCTTGATTTAATGTACAATCAATTTTAGAGGGGGGTTATACAAGACTGAGCTGCTCTGGCCAACGAAATCTTATCTTCTGTGTGGGCGGCAGGAAAACTGACTCCTCTGCTCGCTTGCTTCTCAGTTATCTTGAAAAACAACACTGGTCGATATCTTGAACAAGAAGTATGCTACCAGCCTCTGGATTCAGCAAAACTCAGACCAGGTGCTGCTCTAATACTTCAGTATCACGGTCCCTGAAATAAGAAGGTTGTACCTCCTACTTCAGAACTAATTTATAATCTATTTCCACACTGAGCACAAGACATAACAAACACAGAGTTCAGCGCTGTAGGCCAACTGTTAGCTTCGTATGTAACAATATACACCAGTATTCCTCTCCCTAATGGTTACAACGCCTCTGCAATTCCAGCATTAATTCCTTCTATGCAATAAAATGTGTGCCATAGTACTATTTGGCAATCCCATATAGGCCTAGGCAGTTAAACTCCTCTCCGACAAGTTTTTTTCATGGTGGAGCAATATCTATGCTTTGCCTCATGTTTGCTACTGAACCACACACATACAGACATAAATTATCATTTCACATTCAATTTTCATCTAAAAGATATCAAATATGTCTAGCTTACCACAATTCAAGGAAATATTAAACAAGTACGTTGACTGGCGATGAGTGATGGCACAATTCCGATCTGCCTCTGTCCCAGGCTTTTATTAGAAAAATATGAGCTGGTTCTCAACGCACTTGCTTCTCGCAAAGTTTATTTTCAAAAAGTGGCCCTGAACAGACGCTTCTAATTGACTATATCAAATGGTCTAACCAATGAGGCCGTGTTTACAAGAGCCTATGAAAAAATTTACCCTTCCTACCGTTTCCATTAACAACCAAAAATAGTATTTGCAGTCGGCTAATAATGTTTCACCTTACATATTATTCTAGCCAATCAAATCGGATCTAACGTGTTGGCCTCATTTCCCCTAAAGCAGTGTCCAAACACGTCATTATGAGCAAATATGATCATGTGCTGTCAGACAACACCACTATAATATTTTGGCTATAATTTGTTAATTACTAGACTATTTGCATAACATCTAACATATTCTTTGTCAGCAAGTCCTAAGGCACCCAATTATATAAGTTTAATGGGGCCAAGTGGCTTCGTTACAAATATGTATTATTCTAGGATATTCGTGTATTTGTTTTTTTATTTATTGTCTTAGAACCGCCACCTGTTCTGCCTTTTCGACTGTTCTGTCAGTATAAAGTCAGGATTTCAGACATAAAACAGTATTGTGTCATGTTTCCTAATAAGCATTAAACATGTTTTCAAAACCTAACCGTGTATTGGTAGTGTTTTTTGTCACTGTTTATTTGAAAAAAATCAAGCCTGCATGCCTTTCGCGTGGGGTGGCATCGCGAGACGACGCGGTAGCATTGCATGCGTTCCTCCGTACATCTCTCTCTCTCTCTCTCTCTCTCTCTTCTAAGCCCGTCTGTCTTTTAGTTACGTAGTGTATATAATGACATTAATGTAATATTAAATCTAGGTCATTACGCAGTGTGACTATCAAGGTCGTATAATAAATACAGTACCAGTTTTTTTTTAGAAACGCGTGTAGTTTATGCAGACGGAGCATAAAAAGGGGTTTTCTTGTTTAGCTAGTATGACTTTCTATAACACAGGCGTACGCTATTGTGACCGCGCTGTTCTTTTACCATTCTTCTTTCCTTTTATAGAATTAATTCGTTAGGCTTTACATTTACTTTCTAATTTATATATGTGGATTAGAATTTTTCACGACAAATTCTCCCCACTTAAAACAGACATCACATGTCAGTCTATAATTTTATATACACATAGAGAAATTTAATATTATTCCTGGTGCTTATGGTGATTCTCATCACACGGATGGCGGCTTAGAAAATCCCCACCCAGGTTAGTTTTTCCAGAAATATATTCTATTCTGAACTGGAATGGCTGCAAAAGTAAGGACCATCTGAGTAACCTCGAATTTTCATGCCCAGCCTGCGCTAAAAACGACAAGGGTGTGTGATCCGTTTGCAACGTGAATGCCTTCCCATACAGATAAATATTGAATTTCTTGATCGCCCATATTACTGCAAGACATTCTTTTTTGCTAGTTGAATAATTTTTTTTCAGCTTTATTCAACTTTCTGCTAGCATATGCCACTGGGGTTAATTCCCCATCCAGTGAATCTGACTTCTGTAACAGGGTCGCGCCCAAACCGATATTACTTGCATCCGTTCTCACAATGAATTCTTGACTTAAGTCAGGTAATTTCAAAATAGGTTTGCTTGTGAGCTTTTCCTTCAATTCCTGGTATGCCAATTCACACTGTGCTGTCCATGTAATTCGATCTGGATTTCCTTTGCGTGTCAAATCAGTTAACGGTGCACATATGGAATTAAAGTTTTTGATATACTTTTGGTAGAAACCACATAATGAGACAAAGGATCTCACGTCTTTCTTGGTTTGTGGCCTCGGGGCTTTCTTTAGTTTCTCTAAATTCTTGGGGTCAGGGGTCATGTTTCCCTGATGGACTGTGTGTCCCAAGAATTCTAATTCTTTACATCCAACGCAACATTTGGTTGGTCGGGCTGTCAAATTCGCTTCTCTAAGTCGATTAAACAGCATGTTCAGAGAGTCAATGTGTTCTTCAAATGTTTCTGTTGCTATAAGGATATCATCCATGAAGTTTGTGATGCATGGATTATTCAGAGGATCCAACAATTTTCTCATCATTCTAGAGAAGACACTAGGCGCATTCTTCAATCCAAATGGCAATCTGTTAAACTCATAGTGTCCCTCTGAGGTACTAAAAGCTAGGTACGGTCTAACCTCAGGCTTTACTGGAATCTGATAGTATCCTTTGCTCAGATCCACTTTTGAGAAATATTTAGCTTTATTTAGCCTGGCAAACAACTGATTTGTATCCGGCAATGGATCCACCTGACCTTCTGTGATAGCATTCAGTCTCCTGTAATCTATACAGAGTCTATGTTCTCCAGAGGGTTTCCTTAAGAGCACCACACTGGAACTATACGAAGATTCACTGTGTGAAATTATTCCTTCCTTCAACAAATAGTCTATCTCTTCCTTCAAGGCTTTCTCCTTAGCAAAAGGAATCGAATAGGCTTTCATACAGACAGGTGTGGGGTCTATCAGTTTCATATCATATTCCAATAAGTTTGTATGCCCCCGGTCGGTCCGTTAACACCTCTGTATGATCATCTACAACCTGTTGCACTCTCTATTTCTGATTTTTCGTTAAATGTGTACTGATTTTCACCTGTGCCGCTGTCTCACAGGGGTGTAATGGATATTCAAATGATGAAAGTGGTTCCTTTTTCATCTCCATTGCAATAGACAAGGTCAACAAGTGTGTCTCTTCCTGATTTTCTCTTTCCAAATATTTCTTCAGGAGATTCACATGATAGATTTTTTCTTTCCCCTTCTTATCTATCTTATAATTTGTTCTAGACACCTTCTCTAGAACTGTATATGGACCTTGCCATCCAATTTGTAACTTATTCTGACTACCGGGTAGAAGAAGCAGTACCTTCTCTCCCACAGCCAAATCTCTGTCTTTAGCTTTCTTGTTGTAATAGGCAGCATGTTTTTTCCTGGCTTGTCTCAAATTTTCATTGGCAAGTTTCCAGCCAGTTTTTAAACGAGTGATCAGCTCATTCACATATTGGTATGAGGATGTAATATTTTCCTCTGCCTTTTCATCAGTCCACGTTCTTAACAGAGCTTCGAGTGGACCTTTTATTGGCCTTCCAAATAATAATGTTGCCGGGGCCATACCGGTTGAACTATGGGGTACCTCCCGATAAGCAAAGAGGGCGGCGTGAAGGTACTGGTCCCATGTATCTGGTTTTTCATGTGCCAACTTTCTCAGGATCGACATCAACGTACCATTAAATCTTTTCACTTGGCCGTTCCCTTGGGGATGGTACAGACTACAATGGAAGTGTTTGGCCTGAAAGATCCTGAAAACTTCTTCTGTTAGTTTCCCCTTGAACTGAGAGCCATTATCAGTCAAGATTTGGTTGGGAAAGCCTAACCTTGTGAAAATTGTGAGTAATGCCTCTGCCACATGTTTAGAGTCAATGGATGACAGGGCTACCGCCTCTCCCCACATAGAACAGGTGTCCACCAGAGTCAGAATGTAACTGTTCCTTCTCTTGGTTCGAGTGAGAGGTCCCACAATGTCCACTGCAACTCTCTCAAAGGGTGTTCCCACTATGGGCATTTCCCCTAGAGTTGCTGGTGCAGTCAAATGCTTAGGTGCTACTCGCTGGCACTCTGGACAGGATTTTACATATCGTTTGATATCTTCAGTTATCCCTGGCCAGAAATAGTGACAAGCTATACGCTGTCATGTTGCGCTGATCTCCATATGACCACTGAAGGGAATCGCATGCCCTAGTTCCAACACTTTAGTCCTATATGAAGTGGGAAGGACCAGCTGTCCGTGACCATTGGATTCAGATCCAGCCTTCCTATAAATCAACTTGTTCTTCATATAAAATTCTCCCTTGCCTGGAGGTGTATGACATTTGGGCAACTTCTTGAAACACGGCTTGAGTGTTTTGTCCTCCGCCTGTGCCTTCCTCATCTCATCTGAATGAGTATTTATTGGATTTTCCTCCTCCTTTTTAGACTGTGATCTGGTCTGCACCGTTGCCAATATCACAGGTCTCTTGGGATTCCCCAGGAAGACATATCTACACCCCAATATCAGAGGGTAGATTGGTTCATTTATCACTGCTGCTTTGATTATTCCCTCCACATATCGCGTTTTTACATGTATCTTAACGATAGGGAGTGTCATGGTCGCTACTTCCTTGGTTGCAGCTTGAATTTCCACTGTTTCTGTGGTGTATTGATCTGCTTGCACCAGGTGAGAACTCACAACTGAATCATAATCTAAACCTGTATCATATAAGCACCTTATGGTGACACCATTACAGATTACATCTTCACACACTGGGGGGTGGTACGGTTCCTGTAGTTCCTCAGGTTTGACCTTTGTTCCCTTCTTCCCAGATTTCATAGCAGCAAAACGAGGAGTTTTTCTCCTACAATTTTCAGTGGTATGATTGTTCATCTTACACTTTTTACACCACTTCCTTCCTTGGTTGAAAGATTTTCTTTCATCAAATTTCCTTTCATCGAATTGTGGGGTTTTATTTTTATTGTCATACCGTGGCCTATCAAACTGGTGCTTACCTTTGTTCTGATCTCTATGATCAAATTTATTAAAGTTCTGTGGTGCCTTAAAATTATCTACCTGTTTCTTTTTATTACCTGTTACCTCTGCCTGAGCTGCCTGAGATCTTTTAGCAACATTTAGTAACTCACCCAGCCTCTCTGCACCTTGTTCCATGAGAAACTTTCTCAGGTCTGGAGCCATGGACTCTCCTAATTGTTCTATAAGGATCATTTCCTTAAGATCTTGGGTTTTCCCCAGAGCCGTCCATTTCTCCAAGTATGTCTCTAACCGTGCAGAGAACTGGTGATATGTCTCACCTGACAGTAGTTTAGCATTCCTAATTTTTTTTCTATAAAATTCTCCATTCTTTTCATATGAAGAGCCTGCTTTAGCATGTCATAATTGTCTTGATCATACCTGCCCATTTTGGCAAAAACATCATAAGCTGTACCACGAAGCCCTTGTGATAACTTTAAGCTCCACCTTTCTCTCTCTAACCCATACGTGGTAGCTAATAGTTCATATCTATTTAGATAGCTCTCGATATCATCTTCTTTCTCAACAAAATGATCTAAATGAAAGTTCATAGCTGAGGTTGAGGCTCCCTGACCAGCAGTGGCATCAGAGGTAAAGGGACTGGCACCATTTTCAGGAGCATGGCCTTGAAATTCCAACTCCCTTAGTCGTAACTCGTGCTCCCTTTGTAATCTCTTATCTTCTGCTTCCCTCTGTAATCTCTTATCTTCTGCTTCCCTCTCTGCAGCCAATCGCTTGTCTTCCCTTTCTGTAGTCAATCTTTTTTCTTCTAATTGGAGCCTTTTAATCTCCCTATCTGCCTCCAATGCCTTAGCCTCTTTGTCAGCCTCAATCTGCAACCTCTTAATTTCTTTTTCAGCCTCTAACTTTCTTTCAGCCTCTTTTTCTAATCTTTCCGATTCTAATTTTCTTTCTGCTTCAAATTTTCTTTCTTCACGTTCAATATATTTGTCACATTCAGTAGTGACATAAGCAATCATAACTTGCCCGTCCATTCCTAACTCTTTAGCAGCCTGCATAGCAGCAGATCTAAATTTTGCCAGGTCCGCCATTTTCTAACAGGCAAATTTATACAATGTCTAACTAAACAATTCAATCTATAACTAATTATCTAAGGACAACCACAAGCACTGAGAGCTCAACCTTATTTATTTTCCACCCAAGGATACCTTTTAAATTTTTATTATTCCCAATATATATATATATAATAGGAGAAGATTCAAAATCCCGGACAGGACCCCAATATATGTGGTAAGTTGGGATATTATAAATATTTATAGGGACTTAGTGTACTGACTGAGATCAGCTGTGAAGGTATCTGTATCTAATTATTGTGGTGTGTTACAGATGACCTTACTTTGCTACCACATTTAGATCTCAATCAAACTTATTCTGGAATATTGTGATGACTACGTTGAATGTCTAGGGTTGTGATAGTGATGAAGTATATGTTCACAACAACCAACAGACAGATAAACACTTTAATTAAAATCCACAATACTTTACAACACTGTGACACGCACATACATAAAACACTCTAGAAGACTATCTTAAGTAAGTCAAGTGTTAACTTTTAAAATATGTATTAATTCCTTTCAATAATAGATATCCTGATTCAACTACAAAGTGAATCAGGAATCACAATCAAATGTAATCACAAGTTGTATGTACACAATTTATACATAGGATCTTTGTCCTGACATATGATATTATTACAATATGAGTGTAAGTTGTGATGTAGCACTATGAGGTAATACTGGCTTATAAAGCTAGGTTGTTGTTTGTCATCATGACTTCATGTGTTTGTTACTGGTGGAAATAATATTGGAAAGGTTCACAGTTTCTTTTATTTCAAAACAAATAACTGTCCCTCTTGATTTAATGTACAATCAATTTTAGAGGGGGGTTATACAAGATTGAGCTGCTCTGGCCAACGAAATCTTATCTTCTGTGTGGGCGGCAGGAAAACTGACTCCTCTGCTCGCTTGCTTCTCAGTTATCTTGAAAAACAACACTGGTCGATATCTTGAACAAGGAGTATGCTACCAGCCTCTGGATTCAGCAAAACTCAGACCAGGTGCTGCTCTAATACTTCAGTACCACGGTCCCTGAAATAAGAAGGTTGTACCTCCTACTTCAGAACTAATTTATAATCTATTTCCACACTGAGCACAAGACATAACAAACACAGAGTTCAGCGCTGTAGGCCAACTGTTAGCTTCGTATGTAACAATATACACCAGTATTCCTCTCCCTAATGGTTACAACGCCTCTGCAATTCCAGCATTAATTCCTTCTATACAATAAGATAGGTGTCATAGTACTATTTGGCAATCCCATATAGGCCTAGGCAGTTAAACTCCTCTCCGACAAGTTTTTTTCATGGTGGAGCAATATCTATGCTTGCCTCATGTTTGCTACTGAACCACACACATACAGACATAAATTATCATTTCACATTCAATTTTCATCTAAAAGATATCAAATATGTCTAGCTTACCACAATTCAAGAAAATATTAAACAAGTACGTTGACTGGCAATGAGTGATGGCACAATTCCGATCTGCCTCTGTCCCAGGCTTTTATTAGAAAAATATGAGCTGGTTCTCAACGCACTTGCTTCTCGCAAAGTTTATTTTCAAAAAGTGGCCCTGAACAGACGCTTCTAATTGACTATATCAAATGGTCTAACCAATGAGACCATGTTTACAAGAGCCTTTGAAAAAATTTACCCTTCCTACCGTTTCCATTAACAACCAAAAATAGTATTTGCAGTCGGCTAATCATGTTTCGCCTTACATATTATTCTAGCCAATCAAATCGGATCTAACGTGTTGGCCTCATTTCCCCTAAAGCAGTGTCCAAACACGCCATTATGAGCAAATATGATCATGTGCTGTCAGACAACACCACTATAATATTTTGGCTATAATTTGTTAATTACTAGACTATTTGCATAACATCTAACATATTCTTTGTCAGCAAGTCCTAAGGCACCCAATTATATAAGTTTAATGGGGCCAAGTGGCTTCGTTACAAATATGTATTATTCTAGGATAGTCGTGTATTTGTTTTTTTATTTATTGTCTTAGAACTGCCACCTGTTCTGCCTTTTCGACTGTTCTGTCAGTATAAAGTCAGGCTTTCAGACATAAAACAGTATTGTGTCATGTTTCCTAATAAGCATTAAACATGTTTTCAAAACCTAACCGTGTATTGGTAGTGTTTTTTGTCACTGTTTATTTGAAAAAAATCAAGCCTGCATGCCTTTCGCGTGGGGTGGCATCGCGAGACGACGCGGTAGCATTGCATGCGTTCCTCCGTACATCTCTCTCTTCTAAGCCCGTCTGTCTTTTAGTTACGTAGTGTATATAATGACATTAATGTAATATTAAATCTAGGTCATTACGCAGTGTGTCTATCAAGGTCGTATAATAAATACAGTACCAGTTTTATTTTTAGAAACGCGTGTAGTTTATGCAGACGGAGCATAAAAAGGGGTTTTCTTGTTTAGCTAGTATGACGTTCTATAACACAGGCGTACGCTATTGTGACCGCGCTGTTCTTTTACCATTCTTCTTTCCTTTTATAGAATTAATTCGTTAGGCTTTACATTTACTTTCTAATTTATATATGTGGATTAGAATTTTTCACGACAGAAAGAAGCCAAGAAAACGAAACATATGACTCACTAAATGAGTTAGACTTGTTTAGATGACAAAAGTCTACTGATTCAAGTTGAAAATAAACTGTAAAATGACACAAATGTACTTAATTCCTATTGCGGAAAATGCGACATGATGTTCAGCCCATCAAAGACAAACAATATTAAGATTAGTAGATCGCAAGGATAACAAAACATACATGTTAAAAACCTTTAGCTCAAAAATGTTTAAGAGCTTAAACATATGAGAAGCATTGTCACATAACATGAAAGAATTGAGAGAGAAATTGAAACACAATGTTAAAAAAGGCATTGCAATCATTTACCAAGTGTCACCGTTACTCAAACATCAAAATATCAATATAGAAACTAAAAGACAATTGATAAATAGTATATTCTGACAACCCTTTTATATCTGGGTCAAACGTGATTCCTCATCAGAACACAGGAACGTAAAATGACATAATGCAAAATGAGATGCTTAAGGAATGCTATTAATGTTACCAAGAGAACGAACGAACGAACGAACTTTATTTTCAAAGGGTTAAGAATTGGGCACGCAGGCCCGTCTGACATTCTGCCCTTCCTCTCTCTCTCATCATATATACTATATCCTTTCATCCTCACATTTACTATAAGCATAATTAAGGCATTTATCATTATAAAAGTAATATTACATTTGCAATAATCATCATAATTAAAGTACGTTTTTAACATTAAAAAAGAATAATAATAATAATAATGAATGTAAAAAATAAAATAAATAAAAATAAACATTAATAGATAGATAGATAGATAGATAGATAGATAGATAGATAGATAGATAGATAGATAGATAGATAGATAGATAGATAGATAGATAGATAGATAGATAGATAGATAGATAGATAGATAGATAGATAGATAGATAGATAGATAGATAGATAGATAGATAGATAGATAGATAGATAGATAGATAGATAGATAGATAGATAGATAGATAGATAGATAGTTTATGGTGGTATATAATAAGAACTCGTGACATTTTGGGAATCCGCTGCTGAATGACCTGGGACTTAGTGTGTTGTCAGCACATGCGGAAAATGTTCCCACAGGTGAGCAGCTTTGAGTCCCAAACAGATACTGCCACAGGGAGTGAATTGTTGACGCCTCCACTATACGAAATCCAGCTTTATGACCTATGCTCCTTAGGGAGGTAAAGGGTATTGACTGATAGATAAGAATCGTGCATATAGGCCCGTCTTACATTTTGCCCTTCCTCTTACTCATCTTTTATTGCTAGTTATTCAGACATTCTCCATACTTAAGGTGTTAGTTTAATGGCGATGCAACATTATAAGTAGTATAAAAGCATACATTTACAGTATTTGATTACAATTAAGAAGTAAGATATATTAAAATGAAAAACTAGATCATTAGACTCTCCATACAGTGTATTAGATAATAATTCGAAATATAATCCCTTAGGGCGGCATATAATTGGCACTCATAATGTGTTTGAACAGTCTACGATTATATGAGTAGGGACTGTGCATGTTTTTAAGATCATGTGGAAGATTGTTCCAAAGATGAGCAGCTGAGAGACAATATGAGAAATTATGACATCAGAAAAAGTATAAGAACTATATACAGCCCTATCAGTTACCACAAAGTACCTACAACAGAATGTCTGGTTTTAGTGGTTTTAGAACGTGTAGAAGACCAATAGGTAGATGGATCAATAATATTACATAAAGCATACAACAATAGGTGCTCACAGCAGCCAATGTGACACACTCGTCTCAAAAGTAAAAAACATCAGATCTTCTTAACGCTTCAATGCAAAAAGGAACGGGACAAGTAACGTAAACAAGTACTACATTGTCTTAACAATAATTGCAGGTATACCTCGGAGATATTGCGGGTTCGGTTCCAGACCACCGCAATAAAGCAAATATCGCAATAAAGCGGGTAACACCCATTAGTTTGGCTTACCATTGCATATAAAAGACTAAAATCATGTCTACACTTTGTCTATTAAGAGCGCAATAGCGTTAGGTCTAAAAAGAACAATGTACTGTAAAATTAAATACTTTATTGCTTAAAAAAATGCTAATCTTCATTATCTGAGCCTTCAGCGAATCGTAATCTTTTTTGCTGGTGGAGAGTCAAAATCTATTGGAAGAAGAAGGTAGGTTTTAACAAATAATTGAAAAAAAAGCGCAAGATATGTCAAACGCAATAAAGCGAGATGCCAGTATAGACTTTAACAATCTCCAATTTACAGAAAACACCAAGTGTCGCTGCTCTCTACGGCGCCACCTCAGATTGGGCGAAAAGAAGCTGTCAAGGAAAGCAAAAAAGAGGAGAAAACGTCGAAGCAACACCACGAAAAAAGCAGCTGAGGTCTGTCACCACAGAGGAGCTTTCCCATAGTCATTTATGATTGAAGGGGCTATTATTATGATATACAGGGTGGTCATAAAGTCTTTCCCTGATTTCAAAAATTAAAAAAAAAAAGTATTCTGTGCAGAGACACTTTTTTTTGGAAATTATTCCAGAACTAAAACAGTTTTTTTAATGCTATTTGTAGATTTCAACATTTGCGATTTTCAACACTAATATTCGAGGGATTGCAAGTTCTCTTGAGGCACGATAGGTTGATTTCATAGGACTGCGTTGAAACGCCGTGCGCACTGCGTCCACAGTTTCTTCACTCACACGAGGCCTACCTCCTCTGGGCATGTCACCGACGCTGCCAGTGTCCGTAACTTTTATATACCAAGCTTTGATGCTTTTTAACATCTGGAGGATCTCGTAAAAATTTGAAATCAGGGAAAGACTTTATGACCACCCTGTATAATCTCTAATAAGGCAAAACAGATCAATAGACAATAATAGCAAGCATAGCAATGTGTACCAATGAAATTAGTTAGTTGTGGTAGTTAATATGACAGTTAAAAATTAAGCCTATCACATCAGTTAAGTAGTAGATTATTAATTGTCAAAGAGAGGTAACTGATTTTGATAACAGTCCCAACTAAGATGGTTTGGCCATGTCTGCAGAATGGGAGAAGATCGGCTACCACGACAAGCATGGGAAACAAAGAGCCAGGGATCGAGACCCCTAGGACGACCCAGAGTCCGCTGGGAGGACAACATTAGACAATCTTTGAAGGACCGAGGACTAGAATGGAACCAGGCCAGGAGGAAGACAGCCGATAGGTTAGTCTGGCGCTCTCTCTTCCAAACCTCTACACCTCACGGTAGAAGGGGAACGACTAAGTAAATAAGTATCTCACATTGTTGTTAAATGATTTGTATCCTTTGCAGTCGATGGTGTTAGTAATTTTGTTACTAATTTCCACAACTTGAAGGTTTATTTGCCTACTCTGGAGCACAAACCTGTGTGCTATACTATTTCATACTAACAGTGAAATTTGATGATACCATCTTTTCACTCCAGTGATATTTGAACTCACACCAGGGTGGAAGGGGGGGGGGGGGGGGGGGAAATGTTATGACTAAAGTTCATAAAGTCATTACTTTTGGTGGCCGATATGGCAGACGCCAGTTTTGCCGTCTGCTGAGTTGAGCGTTCCGTGGCTGGTATTCGCTGTGTGTCTTTTCAAGGTGTTGGACGTATGTGTTCTATGCTCCTGTGTGTTTGAAGATTTACTGGTCATATTCCTATGTATTCCATCTCTGGATCCTCCATACACCTCCGTGTGAGGATGCCAGTATTTATGTAAGAGGAATGATGTTTGACTTGATGAACGTGAGTTGAATTATAATAAAAATTGTATGGAAATGTCCTCGACATTGTTCCAGTTACAAGACTGTACGTCAACGCTAGAGACTGTCTAGTTGATGCCATAACCTATTGAGTATATCTGTTAAGAACATTTCCTTCGTTGTCTGAATGTTTTCTAGGGTTTTCTATTTTAGTAGAAGTATGGCCACCAAAACCTCTGGCCACAACTTTTATGGATAATAGTTCTTCTTTTTATATTCAGATTCGTATTATTGAACTAACTGTCATAAAATGTTAAATGTTTATATATATTCAAACTCATAATCCAAACTTTGAAACATTCCTTGAAGACTTCTATTTTCAAACGACTTTAAATTTTATTTAACACAGAGACTTGCATGAGCGACACATTGCTCTAATAAAGTTTGACATCTTTATTTAAAATATCGATTCTTTCCTTCAATATACTGTTTATAAATGAGTCAAAACATCTGCAAAATTCTTCATGCTACCAAGACGTATCTCTACGTGCTTCCATAGCATATTCATAATTTTCTTCCGTTTATTTTATTCTTAGGAATTCCTCTTGACATATTTTATCTTCCTTTAATGTCCATATTATTACAATTCGGTGCCTTCTTGCACATTTCCTTTTAGTTGCGATTATATATATTTTCTTCCATATTCATATCTTTGCATGACGGTTATAATAACCTTGACATGTGTTCAAACATCTCTTTTGGCTAATCAAGCCTAATTCTTACCCTGAATTTCACACATCCTGATAAGATGGGTTTGTCCCATAATGAATTAAAATCACACTTGATCTCTGCTTCGAAATCTATATCTTATATACACACTGTAAGTAGAATTCTCTACACTTAGATAAGTGGACCACGCCACACAAGCCGATACTGTTAAATCTCAACGTAACTATGCACACCACGTCATGCTTCGTAACCGTGTGTAGTCATAGTCAATGATCATAGTTATTTTGTGTTTTGGTGAGGCACATCTTGGTGCAGAGCGATCTCTCCAAAAATACTTTTACAAATCGCTTCGCCCCATGATGCGCCCTCAACATTACTCCCTCGTCCCGCGAGAGTTTACCTCGGGTGAACGCTGGATAAGATATTAAATCAACACTGATTAATTCCGATAAATTTAGATTAAAACCAATTAATTCCTATCAAAACCGATTAATTTCGATTAAAACCGATTAATTTTGAATAAAACCGATTTCAAGTGCAAACAAAAAGTCAATAAATGTTATCTATGTTTAAAATACACACACTACTAATAGGGTATAAATTATAAGTTCAAAAGTTTGTCCTCAATTTCCCGAAGTAGATTTCACTGTGTATCATATTTCATTGTTTATATGCGAGTGAGTCCGTATGTCATTACTGTAGATGCACCAAAACCCTTGTATATGACGTATGTCAATACACGGTATAATGTTAATATATTTGTCTATCAAAGTTATTTGATTGTGGAAACCCTGGTCAATTTATTCGTCAATCCACTCTTGAAATGTCCACTGCCGTTGAGGCAAGTATAGTAGTAACCATTTTAAAAAAAAACAGCTATTCTAATAATATGAGTTCAGTACTTGTGAATGGTATGTCAATATGGACATCTTTTCCCCGATTATTTTGAATGTCTGAGAACGAGACGTCATGCGTCAATAGTATTACTTTTTATCTTCAGACCACCGGGACAGTAGATCTGCTAGCCAATTTTCGGAACCCCGAATTGGTTTGATATGGAAGTGGAATTCTTGCAACAAAAGGAACCAGCGGTGTAGTCTTGGGTTGTTGTACGTCTTCGTTTTAAGTGCTGTCAATGGCACATGATCTGTTTGGAGAATGAACTTGCAACCCAGAAGATACTTGGACAACTTTGAAATAGACCAGACGATGGCGAGCAATTCACGCTCACCTTCTGCGTAACGTTGTTCTGCTGGAAGAAGCTCTTTGCTGATATAAACACATGGGTGAAGCCTGTCGTCCCACCGTTGCATAAAACAGCCACCCATGCCCGTGCCTGAAGCGTCTGTTCTGAGAAAGAAAATTTTTCTAGCGTCAGGAATCGTTAAAATAAGATGCTTTGAGAATTAAGATTTTATTATATTCAATGAACGATTCGCATTGTCTGAACATTTGATTTTTAATGGTGCACCCTTGCACGTCAAGGCAGACAATGGTGCAGATAGGGAGGCAAAGTAAGGTATGAATTTATGATAATAATTTATCAAACCCAGTAAACTTCTTACTTCTTTCTTAGTTGAGGGAATTTTAATATCTAAGATGCGTTTAAATGTTTTTTGATCTGGACATAACTTATTCTGACTAATACGATATCCTAAAAAAGATATTTTCCTGAAACCGATTTGAACTTTTGATGGACGTACTGTCAAACCGTGCGATCGTAAAAGATGTAATAAAGAGCTTAAGCCCTGAACATGTTCGTTCCATGATGAGTGGAATAAACAAATATCGATGTAGGTGATGATGTCCTGTCTTTTGCCCAATAAGAGGTGCATCATGCGTACGAATGTCTCAGGTGCATTGACCAGACCAAAGCACATAAAATTCCACTGAAATAATCCAAGTGGTGTTGTAAAGGCTGTTAATGGCTTTGATTCCTCTGATAACGGGATTTGCCAGTATCCCTTTGATAGGTCTAATTTGCTAAAATATGTTGCATGCGATAGCTGAGGCAAAAGATCTTCTAAGATTGGCATTGGTTCAGCATCAGTAATGGTTATGCTATTTAATTTTCTAAAGTCGATACAAATTTCTAACGATGTAAGTAGAGGACGATATATCTAGTCGTAAGATAGTAGTAAGTATGAGAAACGTTGACAGTTCAAGTGCAAAGAAGATAGAATTATTGTAGAAATAATCCACAGATGTTGCAAATCATCCGGTCCAGAAAAGAAAAGCACCAAAACGCAACTATAAAATGCGTGGTGATGAATTAGAAACCAAACTGATATCAAGGCAATGAATTCGAAAATAGGATCCGTTGTCAAGTCTGACAATTCTGCGAGCATCAGCATTCGTAAGGAAATAAACATATGCTTCTTTATAAGATGAATTGTGAACAGAGAAAAGGCGCACACATTTAACGTCGGCAGTGTACTGAAAAAAATCAGCTAGTGCGCGCCATGTTGTGCCTGGTGGCAAATTTCACACTAATACGGTGCGAGAGTATGCATTGTGCCCACCATAAGGAACCTTAGAAGAACGAAAACGTGTACAAGGATGGTGTGCAGCCTTAGTGGAATGAGAAGCATTGACATTTGGATTCTTATAGTATGATGTATCATACTGTTTGTACCGAGTATGATTCATACGTCTCCTAGATATTGGTGAGCATGTCGTAGCAGACTGCTCATATGGTTTAACAAGAACATTCCCAACACTCCCATCCTTAAAATTTGTGTTAACCCGATCACCTACATGGTGGGCACCAGTACAAAATGTATCAGTAAACTTGGAGTCATAATTAGGAAACTTGTCTGCCTACTCACGATATGATTCAATGTGAACCAGTTGTTCCTTAAATGTATCTACCTCTCTGGGCATAGACCTGTTTGATAATTTGTAACAACCTTATTACATGATTCATTCTCAAATGAGTCAGGTAGATTTCCATATGAAGACCTGACCCGAGAATCCTGTGGAGCAAAATTATATTTGCCACGAAAAGATCTATGGCTACCTCTCTGAATAGCCTTACTGGTATTGCGTGCTTGGGGCTGACTAATTATCGTCGATAATCGTCTAGCATCCCCTGTAGCTTCAACCTGGATAACACTAGCCGTGGAGAACATTTTGTGATGTAAATGAATGTCTAACAAACCATATTACCTTTTACGAAGTTTAGAAATCTCTAAATCTTTAGCTTGAAGTTCTTCAGCAACAGCTCTGCTTATGTGCTCGTCAGCCTTCTCTTCATTCTTATACCTGATCTCCTGTATTAAATTTCCCAATTCTAAGTCAGGAGTCGGTTTTCTCAGTTCTGACTTTCCAACTTGTAACTCACTTTTTATGTCACTTAGTCGTTTAACATTGTCCCCAAGTTCTGAGTTCTCTTTTCTTGGAGCACACAATGTGTCAGACTTTGAATCTACATAAGACTGGGCCTCATGTTTAAAATTCTCGTATTCTGCTTTCACAGTAACCAACTCATGAGTAAGAGATTTCTCTTTATCTTTCTTATCTTTCAACTCGTGTCTCAATTTCGTCATATCACGACTAAAAGCCTGTATTTTCACTTCTGCATTTTGAAGCCTATCGTAATCTGTCTTTAAATCACGTAACTGAGAAGTAAGAATACCCTCTTTGGCAACCCTATCCTTAAGTTCTAAATCTTTAACTTGGAGTTCTGCCGCAGCAGTTTGCTTCAGACATTCAGTTTCTACCGAGTGTCTACCAATACATTCTAATTCTTGGCCTTTTCTAGCTCAAGGTCCCGTTTAAGTGCCTCAATAACACTATAATGGCCATTCTAAGCTCATCAACCTTCTCGGGAAATGCTATTTTTTTTCTCCTCCAATTGTTGAAGTAGATCTGTATTCTCATCTAATAGAGAAAAAATCGTGACCATCTTGGAATCTACACGTCTCTGGGCTTCAACTTTGAATTTTTCGTACTCCGTCCTTAATTTTTCCAACTCAATGGTGAGAACCTGTTCTGTGGTATTTTCAATAGCACTGGAATTAGTCATCAATCCAGTTTGTTCCTTCAAATTTTGAAGTCTCAATAATTCTTGGTCCAAACAATATCTCAGTAGTGTTTGTATATTCATTAACTCCATGCGAGTACAGGAGATATGAAATTTAGTAGCAGCATAAACCTCCAGTCCGCGTCTTGATTCACTTGTCTTAATACCCATCTGACACCGCTTTTGATTTGTCGTCATAATTAATTGTCGGGAGTCCATCCCCACAATAGTAAGAAGTCACTTACAAATCTCCAAATTTAATGAACAATAATTATATGTAGGGTATCACTACAATAATGATTAGTGAATATCAATTTCACTCTTATATCAATTCCAAATCACTCTATCGATTTGCATTCCATTATTCCTTTTAAAATCCTGAGGACAATATATACGTAGTCCGTAATAAATCCACCTGTTATATGCAATATTATTTTACCACCAGTGCCAAGAACAATACCTATTTAAATGTAATGTCAGATAAATTCATGTAAAGAGCGATGTGAAGCGTTAATGAAGATGGATGGCACAGCCAAAGATGATGATGATTGTAATCAAATCACAGCACATTCCACAACGAATATAAGGAAAATAAGTATAACAAGTACATAAATGATAAAAGAAAGGAAATATGTATAAAATTATTAATAAATCAAACAAGACAGAAAATGAACGTACGAATACAGAAAGTCGTATTTAAATGCAACAATAAGACAAGATGTAGATAGTTGACAAACGTATAAACAGTGACCTATTTACATAAATAAGGAGTTTAAAAAATGGACGCGATTCTTAAACTAAAACAATTATTTAATATATTCAATAAATTATCAAAGACTGATACTCTTCAGTGCAAACACTGGATTCTTTGACAATACATTAAATAAAATCCTACAGATTCTTTAACATTTCTGGATCTCTCGAAGAAGTTACAGGAATATTAAGCCCTTTCCATCTTCCCGAAATACATATAAGTACGATAAACATATAGACACGTAATGTAATAATAAAATATTGAGATCGGCAAAGAAAGGGTGACGTAAGGGCGTCTAAATGATCAGACAACACATTGACATTGAATACAATACTTATCTCCAGTGACTCGAAGAAAATGTCCTTCTCAACCTTGGCCTTGGACTGTTTGATCAACCAAGGAACGACCTTAGCTAAATCCCTGCATGTATAATCCACATGTGAAGCTGGTCTGATGAATTTTGATCATACGTAGATATATCCTTGACGTGTTGATTGTAGATTGATGACGTTAAAGACTTATTTTGAGTAGAATCCTGAGTTCACTTCTGGCAGATTGTTGTATGTCGACGGTTGGAAATATTTGCATATGACGTCACTCTGCTTCGTGTTGCCGGTTAAACATGTGACGGTCAAAGTACTCTAGTTTCGAAAATGATAAATTCTGGACCCTTTATTTGTCGATAACAGTTGTTGATTCCCTGTTCCAATATCAATTTGAGTGTCCCGAACTTTGATACCTGCTTTCTGTTTCAAGGTTGAAATTTCTCCTTGCAGTCTCGATAACCGTTTAAATTGAATATTTATTAATACTGTTCTTGATTAAATCTCCTCAATACATTGCGTATTTGCGTTGCTAAATTCTTGACAGTCTTGAATTTAGTGGCCTAGATTTGTTGTGGTGGCTACCGGACAAAAGCTCCCATGAATTCGGGGTGGGGTTCATCTGTTAAGAACATTTCCTTCGTTGTCTGAATATTTTCTAGGGTTTTCTATTTTAGTAGAAGTATTGCCCCCAAAAATTCTGGCCACAACTTTTATGCATAATCGTTCTTCTTTTTATATTCAGATTCGTATTATTGAACTAACTGTCATAAAATGTTAACTGTTTATATATATATTCAAACTCATAATCCAAACTTTGAAACATTCCTTGAAGACTTCTGTTTTCAAACAACTTTAAATTTTATTTAACACAGAGACTTGCATGAGCTACACATTGCTCTAATAAAGTTTGACATCTTCATTTAAAATATCGATTCTTTCCTTCAATACACTGTTTATAAATGAGTCCACACATCTGCAAAATTCTTCATGCCACCAAGACTTATCTCTAAGTGCTTACTTACTTACTTAGTCGTTCCCCTTCTACCGTGAGGTGTAGAGGTTTGGAAGAGAGGGCGCCAGACTATTCTATCAGCTGTCTTCTTCCTGGCCTGGTTCCATTCTAGTCCTCGGTCCTTCAAAGATTGTCTAATGTTGTCCTCCCAGCGGACTCTGGGTCATCCTGGAGGTCTGGATCCCTGGCTCTTTGTTTCCCATGCTTGTGGTGGTAGCCGATCTTCTCCCATTCTGCAGACATGGCCAAACCATCTTAGTTGGGACTGTTATCAAAATCAGTTACCTCTCTTTGACAATTAATAATCTACTACTTAACTGATGTGATAGGCTTAATTTTTAATTGTCATATTAACTACCACAACTAACTAATTTCATTTGTCATCATCATCTCAGCCCGTAACCCGTCATGGGTCGTAGGGGTGCCATGGTGGAAGCATGAGCAGACAGGGTCCTCCACTGCTCTCTATCCTCAGCAATGCGTACAAGTGTGGAAAAACCGTGTCCTGCCCATTCTTTGATGTTATCAGCCCAGGATTTTCTCTGCCTTCCTCTTCTCCGTTTACCTTCGACTGTTCCCTGAAGGATCGTTTTCGAAAGGGAGTCATGACGAGTTACATGCCCAAACCAGGCAAGCTTTCGACGTTTCACTGTTGACAAAAGTAGTTCTTAGTGGCCTGCATAGGTGTTTATCTTCTCTCTAACATAGACATTTGTTTTGTGCTCTTTATAGCAAATGCGCAAAATTCTTCTATAACATTTATGCTCGAAAGCCTGAATCCTTCGCTCCGTATCTGCAGTGAGTGTCCAGCCCTCTCACACCCATACAAGAGAATAGATAATACAAGTGATTTGTATAATTTGATCTTCACAGGAACACTGATGTTACTTTTCCAGATCACATTCAACCTTGTCATGGCAGCTGAGGCCATCTCAAGTCTTGTCTTGATTTCTTTAATTGATCTTCCATCACTGCATATAGTGGACCCGAGATATTTAAAGGTGTTAACTTCTTCTAACGTTTGCCCATTTAACGTAATGTTGGTCGGAACATGTTTCTTATGGCTATTCACCAATATCTTGCTTTTTTTCTATATTAATTTCCATCCCATACGTTCTTGTTACTTTCTCCAGTCTAGAGGTAAGGTCTTGAAGTTCTGATTCTGATCCAGCTATCAGATCAATATCATCAGCAAAACGTAGGTTGCACAGAGGTCGGCCTCCAATCGATATGGTTGATTTATAATCGTAGAGAGCCTCCTGCATTATATGTTCTAGATAAATATTAAAGAGCACTGGGGACAGGATACATCCCTACCGAACTCCTACAGTTGTTTTGAAAAATTCTCCAATGTCGTTGCTTGCAAAAACAGCACTGCTTGCGTCCTTGTATAGTGCTTCAATGATATCTATGATGTTGGTATCAAAATTGAATTTTCTCATTACTTGCCATAAGCCTTCATGCCAGACTCGATCGAAGGCTTTTGTGAAATCGATGAAGTTATGGTATAAATCGTGTTGATGTTGGAGATGTTTTTCGATAAGTAATCTAATATTGAAGATTTGTTCTGAGGTACTTCTTTTTGGTCTAAAGCCAGCCTGTTCCTCTGACAAGATTTCTTCTGATTTCTGTTTTATTCTGTTCAAAAGTATCCTTAACATCACCTTACTTGGATGACTAATAAGGCTAATGGTTCTGTAGTTCTTGCACATTTTTAGATTTCCTTTCTTTGGAAGCGGTATTACTAATGACTGCGTCCATTCTTTTGGCCATTTTTTTGGACTCCATATCTTCTGGCAAGATTTCATTTGTACACATTGCTATACTTGCTATTATTGTCTATTGATCTGTTTTGCCTTAATTAGGGATTATATATCATAATAATAGCCCTTTCAATCATAAATGACTATGGTCAAGCTTCTCTGTGGTGACAGACCTCATACCTTGTATTATGAATATGCTATGCTCTATGTGCTTCCATAGCATATTCATAATTTTCCTCCGTTTATTTTATTCTTAGGAATTCCTCTGGACATATTTTATCTTCCTTTAATGTCCATATTATTACAATTCGGTGCCTTCTTGCACATTTTCCTTGTAGTCGGCGATTATATATATTTTCTTCCATATTCATATCTTTGCATGACGGTTATAATAACCTTGACATGTGTTCAAACATCTCTTTTGGCTAATCAAGCCTAATTCCTACCCTGAATTTCACACATCCTGATAAGATGGGTTTGTCCCATAATGAATTAAAATCACACTTGATTTCTGCTTCGAAATCTATATCTTATATACACACTGTAAGTAGAATTCTCTACACTTAGATAAGTGGACCACGCCACACAAGCCGACACTGTTGAATCTCAACGTAACTATGCACACCACGTCATGCTGTGTAACCGTGTGTAGTCATAGTCAATGATCATAGTTATTTTGTGTTTTGGTGAGGCAGAGCTTGGTGCAAAGCGATCTCTCCAAAAATACTTTTACAAATCGCTTCGCCAATGATACGCCCTCAACAATATCATCTATGATTTATTTAGAGCTACGAGATGTATAATAAATTTGTAATTGAATCGTCTAACCGGGACGTAGGAATATCCTTTATGTTGAAGATTACGGATTTGGGCGGGGAATAAAAAGGACATACCCCAATGGGCACTTGATCTGAAGCAGTGTCCGACTAATTATATAATAATCAAATAATATATCTAAAGAACTACGAGCCATGAGAAAAGCCCCGGAACATTTGTATATATGTCTTCATGGTTACTTTGTTTCTTACTAGAGTTACTTGCCCTTATGCTAACTTCCCCTTCCTGTTTTCTGCTTCTAATAACGTGGTTGATAAAAAGTGTCGAGTTGTATCCAGGCTTCGTCGTTATGCTTCAACATGTGAGAATGTTTGACAGCTAGCCATGTCTCATTTCATTTACCAACATTCACTGTACACAACAGTAAATATCAACAGGACCATTTAAATGGAATTCATCGTCTATGATTATCGTCACGTGTTTTTAATTAATAATATTTAATCAGTGTGATATACAATGGTAAGCCATAGTAAAATGTGATGTACAATGGTAAGCCATATGAAAATGAGATACACAATATTAAGCGAAATGAAAATATGATACACAATGTTAAGCCATAAGAAAATATGGTGCACAATGGTAATCCATATGAAAATATAATACACAGTGTTCAGCCATATAAAAGCTCCCCCAAAAATTAAACAATAAAATAGTTATTGCATCATAGTTTTGTCAGAAATATGTATCAGTAAGTGTTTGATTCGTGTTCCTAAGTGCATGTGTCTTGCATGTACAGGTACGCATCTTGTTTGTATAGTGGTATGCTTTATGTCTTGTTTGTTTAATGGTATGATCAGTCATGTTTGTAGAGCGGTAACATTTGTCTTGTTTGTACAGCCGTATGATTAGTCTTGATTTTACTGCAATAGGATTTGTCTTATTTGTAGAACGGTAACATTTGTATTGTTTGTACAGTAGTACGATTTGTCTTGTTTGTACAGCAGAAAGTTTAGTCTTGTTTGTACAGCGGTACCATTTGTCTTATTCGTATAGTAGTACCATTTGTCTATTTTCTATTCCTACCAAAATCGTGTCACCTGCTACATCGTAATAGGTGACTAATAATAGTCTGGCAACTTCATCATGTAAACCAAGTTACTACAAAAACAACCTCTTCATATGCAGGCTAGTGCTTTGGTGCATACGCCTGGGGGGAGGGGGGAAAGGGGGGGGGGGGGGCCGTGAATGAATACTACGGGGTCTGTGTACTTAATCTAAATTTAAAATGTTTAATCTTAATTATGCATTTACTAGCAAGAACCCGTCAAACTTGACGGGTTTTTAATTACAGTGTGCTGTTTCCGTTCCCAGATGAGCTGATAGAAGTACATTCTTAGAGTGTTTTTGGTTTCTTTCCACTATACAGTGTAATCAAACTGTTCATGAACACCGTCATTTGAACGCTTTTCTTTGTCGATTGTAACTATTTTCGGGAGAGCATATATAATGGAAACAATACAATTTTTCAACACGGTTGCATTCCTCAGCTGAGACCAACGTACACACGGCGAGAATTATGTCATTTTAGATTCAATTTAAAAGTTCTTTGATGACAACATTTCGAATGAAAGTGCGTGGATTGTTTTCAAAGAGTGTTCCCTGACAATAAGTGGTTTTAACAAAAACTTTCAAGTTTTCATGATTTGTGCATCGGGTGAGGGCGACATAGAACTGGCCGTGTCCGAAAATACAATTCACTTTGGTATGTTTTTGGCTCATGCACACCCATTTTTACGCACTTTTTCTTTGTCGAGCGCAACTAATTTCGTGAAAGAATTAAAAAAAAAAAAAAAAAAACAAAGAAATTTTTTTATATAACACCCACGCCACGCAAGTTGCACACCGTGCGTTGCGCACTTTTTTTTTTCTGGCGCGAGTTACTATTTTGAGTGAGATCGACCGACGTAAATTATTTCGGTAATTATGTTAGTTGGGTTGGGATGGTATTTTTTGTTCTAAAAAAGGGTCGATAGACTTCGCTTGACATCAAAATAATAGGTGGTTCGCCCAAATGTCTTGCTTGTATTTAGAATCACATCATTATATTGTTTGTATTTAGGTATACGTATATTTGTCGTGTTTGTAATTATTGGTGTACGAGGATAACAAATGCGAGAAACGCTGTTTTATAGTATTAACGCTAAAAGTTAGAAATAGATCTTCGACTGGTGATACCTCATCTAATGATAATATTTACTTCCTGTTATATCTCTGTCCTAGATAGCTTCACATCTCACCTGGGTTGTTACAGGTAAGTTCACATTCTGATGTAGATTTAATGATTTCAGTTACTCACTTGCATAATATTTTGTTGGAGCGATTACCATACGACGAACTACAACAGCTACTGTTTAATTCAATCTTTATCTATCTGTTCCAGTTAAGGTTTGATTAAGACCCGATTTTTCTTCAACAAAGATGTTTAGGAACTTTGTTAATTTATATTCTGTTAAAGCACTCTCTCTCTCTATCTCTGTCTGTCTCTCTCTATCCCTCATATCTCTCTATCTCTCTTTCTCTTGCTCTGTCTGTCTGTCTGTCTGTCTGTCTGTCTCTCTCCCTCTCTCTCTCTCTCTCTCTCTCTCTCTCTCTCTCTCTCTCTCTCTCTCTCTCTCTCTCTCTCATTTTTTAAAATTAAATTTATGGAGAAAAATATTCTGTCAACAAACTCTCATTAGGACGAGACATAGTGTATATAATTTAAGAAAATGTACTCAATTGTCTCTAATTTCGTATGGCTGTACTCCACTACAGCATTAATTCTATTCAGGCAAATATAATGTTATAACTGTGTAATTTTTTAATGGAAGAACCGTCATACTTTCATGTTGTTTATTCTTTTTTTTAACTATAAACAACTAACAGAACTGATACCTAGAAGAATGTGGGTTTATATTTAATTGTTATATTATGATACGGAACTTCAGCTAGGGTTTTTTTTTTCTATATGCGTGGTACCTTCCTTTCCCCCCTTTTTGTGTCTATTCCAATGTTTATTTCTTATATTGTAAGATTAATTTACTAACAGTACCCTATTACACTTTGTATATTTTATTGACTTAAAATTTAGGAGTGATGTCTGCTACAAATAAGCTGAAACAATACACTGACAATTTATACACCCTTGACGCAGGTGGCTCACAGTTGTCTGCAAGTAGAGACCAAAAATAGATGACCTACAAACCATCCAGCCATTTTTACCATGACTAGTTTTTCCGTCTTTCTACCTCAAACAAATTCACACACGGGCTGGATTTACATCGTAACAAATGTCAAGAAAACAAGACAAACAGCTGTAAATGCTGAGTTAGCAGCAGCTGGTCCATAAAACTGCCGTGCTCCGTTATCGAGAAACAAGGATGAGTTATTTGCATCACACAGCACGCGCCGTACGTTCTCACTGACTGGTGGACAGGCTGGCGGGTACAGTAGGTCACGTGCTAGGGTGTCGTATGCTCTGACGGTTGAACACCCGCATGATCTGAACACTGTAGCCTGACACTCAACATTAATTTTGAAAACTCTGCAAATAGAATTAATAATATCAATGCGTACAGAAAAGGCGACATCTATCAAAGGGAAGTATTGAACATGGGCTAAAAAAAGACAACAGTGAGGAAAGAGAGTGCCACTGTTAATTAAGCACATAAAGGATGAAATCTTACACGTTGTCTTTGTGTAGTAAATCTAATGTGCATATCATACTGTCCTTATATCATAATCAGCATCATCTTTATCATCGTAACCATTATCCTTAATGTTCCTTACGAAGCATGAAGCCACCGTTGTAGCTGGTCCCCTTGTACTGAACACAAATGGCAACAGTAACAATACAATTTAAAGACATGATGACAATAATAATAATATAATAAGGGACAAAAGGCAACAATCAAGAAGTTAACTTTCATAAATGAGCGCTTGCGCAGAATCGCCATTATTTTCCTTTGTGGTCATATGTAGGATGAAGTCACAATTGATAGCAGTACATGGAAGTCTTTTTTCTGGAATCCTCGTGCAAGAGATAAAAAAGGATACCAAAATCAAACGTAAACAGTAACTGTAGACAGACAGAATAGTTAGTTAGAGAGGGCTGATAGAGCGAGAGAAAGCCATTGGAGAAGCAGAGATACCACAAAAGGAAGACATTAGTCTTTGTACATGAATGTACTGGATGTACATTTACAGTTCAGGAGGTTAGAACGAGAAAATAGTCCGATCACCTCTATTGCAGCACTTCGGACACTACAGTTTCACAGTTAGAAGCCATGGCTTTCTCTCTGTACTTTTCGGAGAAAGAGGAACCTATAGAAGTCCAATCAATCGTTTTGAAAGATGTGTCTCTCAATTTTGCCAGAAGCAAAGAAGATGGAATTTGGCATTCGAGGAGGGCTGCTTAAACCGTGTCTGTGAGACTTCCTCCAGGTGAATGCAACGGTTATGACTGACTTAAGAAAGCAGTCCTATTTCGCTACAAATGCACTTGAACGAATACCAAAGAGGTTTAGGAATTACAGGAAAGAAAGGGGATAATCATATGCCCAATTCGCTTCCCGGCATGAGACGCATCTGCATAAGTGATGCACACTGTGAAACTTTGCTCAAACAAAAAAATTGATTCCAACTAAATATAACCTGCACAATCCTGAACAGTTCGACGCAGCTAGAAGTCCTTTTCAAGGCTGTGCAATAAGAGCTACAGTACTTTTTAGGGCTAAGCTTTTACGTGTTGGATACCAAAGAGTCTGTCTGCTTCTTCCTTTTCTTAGTCTTCCACGGCCTGTTCGCTTTCTTTGTTTCTTTCGTTCAATTTAAAATTTAATTGATGGAATATTTTTTAAAGAGAAACAATTTTTGGTCTACCTTAAGATCCAAGGGAAGACATCAAAATAGAATTCAGAAAAAAAAATTGTAAAGAATGTCTATAATGTAACGATGTATTTTATTAAATGCATGACGTAGTTCTTTAACTGACATGACCACGGCCTGGTGGACTCTAATTGGGACTCTGATCAGCAGTGGCCAGTCATCATCGGAGGATCATCCTATGCTTCTTCTTGAATCCCTAACCACCAACTGACAAAGCAGTCAGTGGCATAACACCTAGTGGGGTCTTGTAGGGGATCAACCGAATGTCCCCATTTAGCTCGGTCGGTGGTCATCCTTCGTGCCGATCCCCAACTCTGATTCATGCTTTGTATCTTAGCCTTCACTGTTCTCCGGCAGGTTGTCTTTGGTCTGCTTTTTTTTTTCGTCGTCCTTCTAGGGTCTAAAGCATAGCAGTTCTGGTGATGGCAGGGTCACTTCTGAGGATACGACCAACCCAAACAGTGCCTACCTACAATGATGGTGTGCATGCCATTTTGACTGCACCGTATAAGCAGTTCCTGGTAGGAGATGGTATTCGGCCAAAACATTAGAAGAATTTTTCTATAGGCAGGTTGTGTGGAATGAGAATAATTTGGACATTTCCGTCTCTGTTACTCTTCAGCACTCCGAGCCATACAAAAGTGCAGAAAGTACACAGCTCTCGTATAGTCTTAATTTGGTATGTGTGCTGAACTGAGATAGGATCGGCTTGGTGGTAGGAAACAGATGTACTGAGATGAATCGTCTTGGTGGTAGGAAACAGATGTACTGAGACAGGATCGTCTTGGTGGTAGGAAACAGATGTACTGAGATAGGTACGTCTTGGTGGTAGGAAACAGATACCATAATCGGTGCATATGTTTCAGGATTCTTATCCGAGAGATTCACAACAAAAGCTTTCGAGCTGAAGGTTAACAGCCTGCAGTGTGAGTGACTAAAGATCCACATCTGCAATTCACCGTATAGTAGCATAGCGCTACATGTACAAGCGGCACAATTTTATAATTTTGTGACCGTTGATGGTGGTGTAGGGTTGGTTGTTCACGGCACCATTTCTACACACATGTTACAATATCAAAATCCTCCAAGTTCTTAGTGATAATTATCTCATAGTTGGGTACTTTTTTTGTGGGAACCCTTACAGTATTTGTTTCTTCCTTTAACAGCTTCATTTGTTTTCAAGTATCATTACGAAAAACTGAGCTGAAATAAAAACATTATAAGTCCTTGGAACTACTTACGTAGATGAACCACTAAGATAACATCTGCATGTGCCTGTTGTTGAATATCTCAACGTAGGAGCAAGACTTTTAGTGTTAGACCGAAGATACATATCTTCGCACGGTCACCAACACGTCTTTCTGCAATGCTCAACTCCGTACAACTAACTTTCAGAATATTAGCTTTTAGCCGGCTTTTAGAAGTGCGCGCTGCTGGCCACTTTTCATTGGTCGAAGCTTTATTCTGTTAATTTATTTACTGGTCATTCTATCATGTTATTTACAGGGAGGACGCAATTCCTATCTACGTCACTAATCTTCATGGCAACTCCCGCCTATTACTAGAGTGGGTTATGTCAAAACTGACATAGTTAATTTCACCTCACTTCACTCCGCACTCAGTGTCTCTGGCTTTCTTATATTTGTTTCTTTTTTTTTAATTATTTGTAAAAAAAAACTTGCTTGCTTCTTTCTATAATAGTGAATGATAATTCTATTATTTTATTACGATTAGACTCAAGCACGAATAAATGCTATGGTAGTAGGTGATTCGGCCACAAGGGATAAATAACGAGCTACATCTCACATCAACTATTAATAGAGACACTCTTGGGGCATAGGAAATTTATAGCGAGAAGGTTACTTACTTCACAGCCTTCTTCTACAGCTACAATTTAGAACTGTGGAGTGAACCACCTGACTTGCTCTGTGCCATCCGTACCACTAAAACACCAGTTCTCTTCTATATTTCTAGGAATTATATCTATTATTTTTTATCCAACATCCATGTCGCCACAGTGTTCACTCCAACTCCACAAAATGTTACACCTCTATCAGCTAGTCTTATCTGTAATCGAGTACTGGCTGGGAATACTTACGCTGTCAGTAACATAATGTGAACTACTGGAACGCCCTCAAAACAAAGGGATGCATATGAAATGAAGTCTGATTCATAGCTCGGCATCATTCAAAAAATATCACCGTACAAACCCTGTGGATGTAACTGACCAATGAAAAGCCAGCTTGATATAAATAGTGTCGGAAGATCGCTAGACATGGACTAAACAAAAGTGTAGATGTTAAGGATATTTCGGAAGGCAGTGTGCAACTAATCATGGAATACCTAGATAAAGAAGGACCCAATTCGATAATAGGGATCATTAGCTTTAGGCAGATAGCAATAGATTCACTGGACGTGTTGTAAAGCCGAAGTTATTATGAATAGAAGACAGTGGTACATGAACCATGTTGTATTTTTCCCTGTTTCGGCTGCTCTAGTGAATAGTCGGATAAACTATAGGATGAAAGAGATATCCAGAGTGGTAGAGCTCATTCATATGAGTAAAATAAGCCTAAGATGGAGGAAATCAGTGTATAAATAAGGATTCCAGAATTATTTTGGGATGACTTTCTTAGCACATCTTGCCTTGCCTACACGATTTTGGATGCATGCAAACGTACCTTGGTCCAGTTGCCATCTCGTACATCCGCAAGGCCATTATAAAAGGGGAGAGAACGCATGACACAGAAACACTCGCCGCCCATTTCAAACTACAGACACAGAGCACATGCAGTTATATCAACTCCATTTCCATCTGCAGAAGTGTGTGCAGACTGTGTAACCATTACAAGCCTGTCTGTGACTGAGGGTAAGCGAGATGTTAATTAAATATAAATATGTAAATATCAATGTGTATTTAAAGAAATATTAGCATATGTAGAATCATTGTGCTATTTCTGGAGGAAAACCCGAAGTGTGTAGGTTTAGTTTAATTGTGTAATAATTAAGTAGAACGAATGGATTGAGCACGTTGGTTGTGGAAAGCGTTTTAATGATTGTATGCTTGCTGGAAAGGAGTATTCAAACTGGAGGAAAGAATGACTATAATAGATTGATTATCTGTATTATTTGATATATGACACAATGATTACCATAAGGCCTATATGATTTTATTGAAACAAATCATGGACAGAACTGTAACAAGTGAATTACTGAACTTTTGTGCTAGTACTTGAAAGAATTGTGTTATTCATGACTTACTTTGTCTCTTGTGAGTTACCACAGCTTGTCTGAACTGTCTCATACTATCTCCTGTCTGGCTAAGGAGACAATCAGCGATACTACGTAGGTTGTATATATTCTTTCAGGTATCCTGCCCTGGGTGTCATACACAATATCTAGTGATAAGTCAGCAACTAGATGCTCAAGTTTGTCAGAGCTTTTGCCAGTATTAACTATGTCATTTTGCCGAATGAAGGACCCACAGTGGTATGGTTTCATCCAATCATACTGCTGTACGAGGCCTGGGAAGGACTTTGTTTCAGATAAGTAGCTCAGTGTTGGGCTACTATTCAATTTTCAAACAACACCAAATTAACCCATCTGTCATGAAATATTCTAATCCACATAAATAAATTATTAGGTAAATATGAAGCCTAACAAATAAAATTAATAAAGAGAAGAGCAATGGTAAAATAACAGTGCTGTCACAAAGAATGTACTCGAAATCCCCCTTGTTTTCTGCTTCGTCTGCAAATTGTAACGCTTTCACGTTGATATAAAAGCTTACTGTATTATACCCGCTTTCTTCAATGAAACGTGTGCTGTATTTCTTGGAAAAAACATTGAGAGACTGCGTAATGACCTAAATTAATCCTAACATTAATTATATTACGTTACCAAAACGAACGAACAGATGGACAAAAGGAGCGAGAGGGGAGGGCTGGAAATCAGGAACGCATGCAACACGCGACGCGCGATATACAAATGCTGGCATCACGCGTGTAAGTCTACAAGCACTAACTTTTTCAGACGGACAGTGATAAAATACACTACCCTTTCCCAGAGTTAGGTTTATAAATCATAACAGACTCTTATTAGAAAAGATAACAATAGATGGGTTTACGTTTGAACACATAACAGTACCCAGACAGCACATCTTCAAAACAGGAGGTAGAAGAAATTGCATATTTTGAACGCAGCCACGTAGCTCCTTTAAATTAGTATTTTTGGGTTCCTTAGGGCTTGCTGACAAATAATATGTAAAACGTTACGCAAATAGTCCAGGAATTAATAATTATACCCAAAATAAAATATTGGGGGTGCCTGACAGCATAAAATCATTTCTGCTCATAAAATTTTTTTTATAACGTGTTTGAAAAAACCTTACGTTACATAAATAGCCTACCATGTAAACTCCAAATTGATTGGAGCGCAACAAATGAAAGCCTAACCACGATTGGTCGGGCTATAAATACTATCTTGGTTGTTAGGGGAGACGGGAAAAGATAACATTTTTTCAAACACTTGTCGAAACGTGGCTCATTGGCCAGTCTCGCTGATATACACACTTGGGAGCGTTAGTTCGAAACCACTTGTTTAAATACACTTGATAAAGCATCAGTGCGTTGAAGCCAGCTTATATTTGGCTCAATAAAAGCCTGGAAGATAAGCAGAAGGAAATTTGTGCCAGTTTGTGCCAGAATTCATTGCTAATCAACGTATCTGTGTTATTCGTATGAATTGTGGTAAGCTTGAACCATTTAATATCTTTTAATGAAAATTGAATGTGAATTGTTGATTTATGCCTGTATATATATGTGTAGTTCAGTGGCAAACGTGAGGTAAAGCCTAAAATGCTCCAGCCTGAACAGAGGGTGTCGGAGAGAAGTAAAACGGCATGGAATGGCCAAACAGTACACTGACACCTGGATGATTGACTAGAAAGAAATAATGCTGGAAGTGCAGAGGCGTAGTAACCATTAAGAAGGGTAATACTGGAATAAAGTATTTCAAATGAAGCTGACTGTTGGCCTAACGCTCTGAACGCAATGTTTGTGCTGTATTGTGATCAGTGTAAAAGAGAATATAAATTAGTTATGAAGTAGAAGGTACATCCTTCTTGATTTCAGGGACAGTGGTCTTGATGGTACTGAGCAGCATCTGGTCAGAGATTTGCTGAATCCAGTGTCGGACAGCATACTCCTTGGTCTTTTTTAGCTATCAGTGAGGTGTCTCCAGAGCCCAGAAGAGAATTCGAGCAGAGGAGTCCTCTCCTGCCGCCATCACTCAAGATAAGCAGAGTTGGCCAGCTGAGCTCAACATTATGTCCCCCTCATCTTGAAATAACTTTATAAAAATACCATTCAGAGGGGAATTTACTTGTCTTAAAATCAGGAACTGTGAACATCTCCAATAATAGTCCCTAAAGACAAACTATTGAAGTCATGATGACCAATACCAACAGAGCTTGAACAAAACAAAACCAGTATTACCTCATTTTACTACTACACAACTGACACACATAGAACATTTGTACTAATATATGTCACTACAATATTCATATTAAATACATTCTGTACATAACTTGTAATTTAAATTGATTGTGATTCCTGGTTCCCTTGAGTTGAATCAGGACACATATTCATTCATGCCAGTAATGAATACATATTGTTATTTGAAAGTTCATCAGTGACTCTTTTAAGATATCTTTGTAGAGTGTTATATGTATGTGAGTGTCACAGTGTTGTCAAGAGTAGTGGATTAAATTAAATTGTTTATCTGTCTGTTGTTGTGACTTACACTTCACCATACTCATACCCTAGACACATAACGTAGCATCACACTATTCCAGAATAATTCTGACTGAGATATATAGATATGTGGTAGCAAGTAAGGTTATCTATAATACACTACTCTTAATAGATATAGATACCTTCACAGCTGATCTCAGTCAGTACACTAAGTTCCCTATAAGTATTTATAACTTCCCACTATTCAAGAAAGCACACAAGTAGTGACAGATTCCACCAGGAAGCAAGAAAACAGTGAAATTGAACTATATTTGTTTGAGAAATTAACTGTAAATGTGTTTTAAAAATATAAATGTAAATATTTGAAAGTGACCCATAATTTTATTTTGTATTCAACTGAATTTTATTTGAAAAATTAACTAAGAACAAAGAAGAAAAGATCTTGTACATAAATAAATTCTAAATTGAGTTTTCAGTGAATTATTTAAATTTGGTATAAAGTTCTTGTTGTGTCTTTAATTACCCCTAGCAGAGTCATTATCTAAGGTTAGTCTGGAGAGGAGCCCATTGGAATCTAGATAGTACAGTACCATCAAATCTAGGAACCTATACAGCTTGACTATACCTTGGATGTCGATACACCATTACTCTTTTCAGAGAATGGGGTATTTCTTGTAAGACCAGTCTCTTATCTGGCACTATCCTGGTATCATGTGATACATCTATTTGTCCAGGATAATATCACTATCATTATATCTTTCCTCTCGCTACAGCGTATAGTCTTTGGTTGTACGCGAGATACCTCTATTGTGACGATGCGGCACATGTTTGCATTGCTGTCAATTAGATCCAGATATGCGATGGCCCAGGCAAAAGCTTACATACGAGTAACCACAAACAATTGGCATCCCCTGCCTGGTAACGTAGCTGACATCAAAAGTGTGAGAATAAAGAGGAGGATGTCATGGATAGCACAGGTACAGGCAACTATTAGACAGGCGACCACAGTTGAAAATATACTCAAGGGAAATCTGGGTGGGGCTTCTCTGTTAGATTAAAGGGGCAGAATCGTGGCTGAATATAGCGGGTCTTACATGATAACAACTTCCAGCATGAGAACGGAGGTAGAGGCGGCTACAGTAGTCGTAAGGTGGTTGTCTGAAACTTCAAGGGCGGTTATTGTATCACGCTCATGATCCTTGCTTCGGAAGGTCCAAAGGGGATGGTTCCTTCATGAATAGAAGCCTCGAATCTTCAGGAACTAGTGTGGATCTACTGAACTGGTCATACAGAGGTACGCGGCAATGAAACAGCTGATAAGACTTTCTTCACGAACACCCATACAATGTGCGTTAGATATGGATACGTGACAGGAACTGAGGTTTTTTTTTTAAAGTGTTGCCTCGTTTTGGCAAGGCACATTCCCTTCAACCTAGTCTTTTATATTAGGGCGCATGTCCAAATGAAAAAGACCTTAAGGTCTGATGACGTTGACTGTTATTGATCGCCTATTAGAAAATGACACTGAAGTCGATGAATCATCAAGGCTAAGATTGCTGGAATTTGGCATCAAACGTAAGACCAGCAGAGGTTGACATATGAGAGGATACATCCTTTTGTGTATACAACTAGCGCCCAACAGGAACAATTAGCATTCAGACTCTTCGATATTTGCTGAAGGAGAATGAGCACTTATGGGTTTGCCCGGAGTGCAATAACGTGGATTCTGATAAAAAATAACACTAAAAATGTCAGGTGATTGTTCTAGTAGGCGACGGTTGCTTGGCGACGGTTGCTTAGAGACGCAGATATTTGTTTACAATTTTCAATCTCTATCGATCTCTTATTTCTTTTTCATTAACTTTGTTGCCACGGTACATTTGACCGTTTAGCAACAAAATCACCAATATAGAACTGATGACAGGGGATGACTAGAACAAGTCTAACAAAAGTTGAGAGAAATATGCCGGTGATGGAATAGGCACGCATTGACAAAACTTGTTGGTAGCGTTACGGGGCAGTTTTTATTCTGAATCCCCATGGCAGGAAAGGTAGGTAAGTCGAAAAATAGAAATGACAGAGATACAGAAGACATGGACAAACCGTAAGTGCCTGGCAAACAACAGCAATACTAGACGTTAAATAACTCAAGGCGCATGCTCCTTCAATAGAAATGAAAATGATGTCAAAATATGCTCCATAAAAATGTGAACAGCTCCCGTCGTTTTTCTTACCCAAAAAAATGGAACAAATTAAGATGCCAATGTCAGACTATAATAAATTCAGGCCTGCCTTCTCTACGACAAATACGTACATCTGCAGTTTTGTCCTCATGACAATTACATAATGATGCTTAATTTATATATATATATATATATACGTCCTGCTCTAAGGTAACCACACCTGGCATCTCACAAAGAATAGCACGCCAAAGCTCAAAACATACACCACTAGACGCCTCCTCGAATTCAGATGACCAGATTTAACAACAGAGACATGTAGAAGAGAACGGGACAGCAACAAACAAAGTTATGGGTTAAAGAGAAAATGTGAAGATCTTGAGGACGTACACCTATGAGATAACCAGTCAGTACAGACATATATTTGTCTGGACTGGAATCCACTCTGTCCTTACAGCCTAAGAGATAACCAGTCAGTACAGACATATATTCCTGGACTGGAATCCACTCTTTCCTTACAGTCTTAGAGAAAATGGAGAGGAACATTTGAAGAGTGATCGAGACTTCATTGGCGGAGCTAAAAAAAGACGGTACGAGATAGTTGCTAAGCATCAAATGGAATGAAACAAAATGATCATGATGATGCTTTATTTGTGGGGGTGGGGGTGGGGGTGTGTGAAGGGGGTCTTGATATTCTCGTTACATTTTCATTAAATTGTCGATATTATTATGTAAATCCAGATCTCGTTGACATCCAAGATTTGTGTTTCTCATTATCTGATTGTTCATGATTCGTGGTACTTGTACAGAAGCAAGTGGGTCTCTGAAGTAATGGTTCGCACGTAGTGGAATCCGAAATTTATTTTTTCTTGTTTTCCTTCTTACGAAATATAGTAAAGGCAGCATATCTATCTATCTATCTATCTATCTATCTATCTATCTATCTATCTATCTATCTATCTATCTATCTATCTATCTATCTATCGATGACGAATCTATCTATCTATCTATCTATCTATCTATCTATCTATCTATCTATCTATCTATCTATCTATCTATCTATCTATCTATCTATCTATCTATCTATCTATCTATCTATCTATCTATCTATCTATCTATCTATCTATCTATCTATCTATCTATCTATCTATCTATCTATCTATCTATCTATCTATCTATCTATCTATCTATCTATCTATCTATCTATCTATCTATCTATCTATCTATCTATCTATCTATCTATCGATCGTGACTTTAATGCGTTGACTCAGATTTTTTTGTCGATCGCCTGGCAAAACGCGTTGTTTCTTCTTTTGAATTTGTTTCCATGCCAGCTGTCACTTTTCTCTTCATTTTAACGTACGATTATCGAATTCACGCATGTCAATTTGTTATAACATCCTGGGAAGTCGCACCTCTCATGTAAATTATGTTCTGACTATACCAGCCGACAAACAAATTCCTTGTGGCTGTTCGTGGCAGCCTTACTTAAGGTCTTTTTAAATTGAACAGCAGTCGTACGCCTTCTGTTACCTTTGAGCGGCGCAGAGTTGTCAACCCTTTGAAAGCAAAGAAGTTTTCTTGCTTCTTCTTCCACGGCAAGGAAACTCTTCATTCCTCCAGCGCTTTGTCGCGGGGTCTATTAGCCGACTTTTGTCGAACGACCTTTTGTCAGCCTAAATGTCTCGGACGTAGATTCTAGAGTAATGTTTTCTTTAATCTGGGTAGCGCAAGAGCGGAGTGTCCAAAACGTGCAACGCCAAGCAATTGCCAGGTGTTCGAGGTCAGCAGACTATAAATATTGATAGGTTTACTCATTCGTCACACTATGTACAGAAACCCCAGACAAACAGAAGGGAACATAATTGCTCTATCTGAGGAAAGTAAACACCTATTACCTGCCAGTTTTATTCTCTTTCAATTCTAAAAAGAATTCAGATCTCAGGCATACTGTTGTAACGCTAAAGCAGGCCCAGTACTGAAAGAATGCACTATACTCTCTCCTACGCTCTTGCCAGTACATAGCTGTGAGACGTATGCTGTCACATCCCCCCCACCCCGATATATACCTGTACTCACTCATTGCCCGAGTCCATTAAACTAGTGGAGATATGTACATACTAATCACTGCAGTGCAACCCTAGCGAATACAGCCATACGATATCAAACGGTGTACGTTACCGGGTGTGACTTGGAACGGAAATATTGTTACTGAAATCTGACAGCCTTTGCTTTCCCATTTAGTGTCTACCATTGGCTAAGACAAACCACACAATTTTATGACTGCATTACTCTTATCTAATCCACGCCCTTTTTTCTTGACATGTAAACAAACAGACATTTACCAATTTCCGTGACCAGCCAGCAAAACAGGGAGCGAGCCCTAATTTGTTTACCTGAGTTTCTCACGGGAGCTGATTTGCCAATTATCGGTCATTAGAAAGTTGCGCGGAGAAATAACGGACTGTTTGAAGAAGAGACAAACGGCGAAAATATTTTCCCGACCACCTTTGATGTTCGCACGTTCCAGGGGGAGATAATGTTTTATCTGCGCAAGGGGACGTAATCTAAGAGAGGCCCGCGCACGGCAAAGTTTTCTGATGTCGGTCAGCATCGCTGAGTAGAATGAACGAAGAAATCTTTGATCCAGGAAACGCAGTTCCTGATTCCCTACAATACAGAAGGTGTGAATTGTAACGTCTTCTGGTGATGATAACATTCTGAGCTGTATATATATACCGAACTCTCTCAAATTCAGTTATTAGAGTCGCTCAGAAATTCTTGGATAATCTAAGCACGACGGACTAGAACCATTTCTTCGCTAAATGTGTTAAATTGTCCCGTGGGGATTTCATTTTCTGATTTGTGGTAATAGAAATTGTGCGTAAATGTTAAAATATGTTAGGTTTACCATTTTTATTCACTATAATTCCTTTGCGTTTAAAACTAGTGAAATAACATGACGCATAGATATTTCTTGCCAGTCGTTCAGAGTAATGTAATTTCAAATACCCCATTTTTCTTACGCAAGAAGATAGGCTTAGCTGACTGAGATTATTAAGTGTGACGAATCAGTGACCGAATAGAATTCGCATTATATTTCATTGTGCGAAATTAAATAAGTGACTAGAGTTAATGTTATGTGACTGATAAAGACAGGTTCGGTGTCTGTGGTTGTTGAAGGGTGAGAGACTTCCGGGCAACGCCGGGTACTTACAGATAATACTGGAGTAGAACTGTGGTGGTTCAGTAAAGATGGTAAACGTGCTGTTATGATAGGAGAGCTGATAAGGCATATCAGTATTCGTAGGGCTTACAGGTGGCCGATCAGGTGTGTGGGTGTACAGACATCAAGAACGCGAATGCATGTAGTTCTAACGTAAGTCAACAATAGTCACACACACCAACGCACATGTAGGTGTCAGGAAAAGGTTATAACTTCTGATCGTTCTACACTGTTTTTAATATTCTACAGTCACGAGGACATCACTAGGTACATAGTCACAGTTTACAGCACACAGCAAAATAGAATACCCCTCATGGACACCAGATCCGTAGGTGGTTAAATACATAGCATAAAAATCCAAGCACCACAGCTGTATAAGTACGGTAGTTTATAATGCTAAAGTTTCCTGGTCCAAATTATCCCTACAACAAAGGGAACTGCCTATATTGCAGTACAATAATGTCTGTGTTGTCAGACTCAACATACCTCCTGGGAGAAAAACACCTTCCCTATAATAATCTGTCGACCTTCACAAATCTCCCTTATCAGAGATATCAAACATAATGGCCTATCCAATGGCCCGAAAAATCTTTAGGAATGTACATTCTGCAGAACATATTAAAGCCTTCACATCCACGGCTTTATGAAATCTTAGGAAATATCACAATCCCTTTTATCAAAACAATTCTCTATATCGGGGACACGCTGACCATCGTCAGTCCCTTCACTCCGCTAACTCAGCATTCGAATCTCACGATAAATTTTCCCCCGCCTAAAAAACAGCTCAGCGCGGATTTTGCGCCTGAGATGAATTTCGTTCACCCATGTTCTGGACCATTCTGGAAAATACGCGAAGTTATATTAAACACCTAAACAGCTAAACACGGGAGCTAACAACAATCCGGTCAGCATCTACAAGAATATTACTGATAAACTCCCCTTGACTAGAATTAGACCTTAACAGTGACTAAACAACACACGCCGACAAAAAGCTAGTAGTGACAGGCGATTTTTGGTTAAAGTGTGCGTATGGATAAATTGAATAATAATTGACGTGCGCTGTTCATTTTCTCGCAGGCAATAACGGGTGAGGGCACATACCCTTTTTTCCCGACATGCCATAGCAGAAAACATACGGGTGGAACGAACGAACGAACGAACTTTATTTTCAAAGGGTTGAGAATTGGGCACTCAGGCCCATCTGACATTCTGCTCTTCCTTTCTCTCGTCTTTTATACAGATTTCATTTATTCTCACATACATTTTACCCATCAATGTCAAGGAATTAACGTTGTAAAGGTAAAATAATAGCATTCTCACATTCACAGTATCTAGTTATAAACATGAAATAAAATATGTTGAAAAGTACAAACTAAGTATTACCATGACACAAAATATGTTGAAAAGCACTAACATCATTGTTACGTGCAGTCTTTGATATCTTACAATATTATACATTGGTATACTTGTTATGTTCGCAAATATTTTGTAAACAAAATAGATATTTTTTAGTGCTTAAGGGAAAGTCATTATTGAGTTACTTCCCTTGAAAGTTGTGCCGTCTCTTTCGATCGAACTCCGCGGATGAATCCATTATTACTGCGATTTATTATTTGTTTGGGTAGTAATAGATTGTTCTTGCTTCAGAATATCTATGGCCTGAATTTATGTGTATTGTTTGGCTGAGTAGGACGAGTCTGTCTTATATCTGTATATCTTTACATATCTAAGTCGAACTATATGTTCTTTTGTCTCTAGAGAGGTCAAAGGCTGTTCGGCGGATGTGTCTCTAGAGGGGTGTGATTTGGCTTCGCCCTGATCATGGGGGCTGTGTTTTTGCTATGTCGGCTTGTCGCCGGAAAAAGTGATCTCTATATTTATGGGGAAAGTGATAGTCGTCTAGACCTATCGTGTATGCTTTACCCCAGTGTTTATCCTTATTGCCAAGGAATGGCAGACTTATATTTCTGATACCAAGGTAATAAAAGATACTCTTTTGAACTCTCGTACGAAGCCACCATTTTCGATAGGTACGATTTGTATGTCTAAGAGAATATATTTGACTCGATGAAAACGACTTCGATTCCTAGCAGCACTATATCCTGTAGAATGCAGTCAATTGTTCATGATCAAATCTACAGAGCAATGAAATGTTTAATGAATGACTAACTTTAGGACAGATTCATTATCTGTATCCAAACGTGAGTGACAGCTCACGAGTGAAGCCATCTTGGAACCAAACATGTAGTGACTTTTCAAGAAGAGAAAAGGGATGCCCGTATTATCGCTTGATTAGTCCAGAGATCACTGCTACACATGAGAACCCATTGCTAGCGGTTCAATATTATTATATGAAAAAAAAAACTGTGCTGAACATTATGTTAAAGAATCTGCGCTAGACGAGGTTAGGTCTAGAAGCCATCTGGAATATTATTTATAAGCTGACGTGCTCAGTCAGTGAAGTCAGTTGATATATATATATGGGCAATACTGAGTGCTTGGCTATTGACAGTCCATTATACTATTCTTCTACATGAGTGCCCATGTAACATAACATTGCAAGACCATTTATCCACTGTACCATGATGTATTATGCCAACCTGTGATTTGTCACTATCTGTGCTGTCGAGTGTGTACGTCCAATCAAACTGTAGTAAAGGTACACAGTCGTTGGTGTCGATGACTTCCAGCCATACATGAGTGTGAGAAAAGAACATTTGTCAACACCACGAACTCCTCTTATCATTCGCACATTATACACTCCATCTATGTCTACACACCACTGCGTAGGTCAAGTTGACATTCCATACTCGAACCACGAGCAACACAACAACACAGTATTTAACTCGGGTGATGTTCGAGCGAGCTTCAGATTTCTCAGCATGTCTCTTGCTCAGGGCAAGGGTCTTGTATTAAGAGTTTATCAACTGATGATGATGACGTCTGGCTCCCAAAAAGAGACTTTATCAATCATCATTAAACCTACATTCGATATTATATCATTTGTTCGGAAAAATAATCACATTTTGAGGGCAGATAATAAGAACTCATAAAGTATTCGAATAGTTTAAGATTTAATGAATAGGGACTGAGGTTGTTATCTTTTAGATAATGTGGAAGATAGTTCCAAAGATGAGCAGCAGAGTAAGCTAAGCTTTTCTTGAATAAGTCATACCTAGGCTTGGGCACTTGTATTTTGTTAAGGCGTTGACTGCGTCTTTCATTGTATTTGAACATTGGCCACAGATATGTTGGAGCATTCTGTGACAGAATTTTGTATTTTTAGCTTTGTTGAACAGAAAAAAACGCTTTCTTAGAGGCAGTATTTTGAGATCTTTATATAGATCTACACACTGTGTTTGGCAGTTGTCATAAACTAGATGCACTGCACGCTTTTGTAGTGAATGGAGTCTTTTAGTGTTGGACATAGAACAACCATCCCAGATTGTGGAGCAATAGTCAAGGTTTGTTTGTATGTGAGACATATAGAACAATGTTCGTGCATCTTCGTCTAGGAAATGTTTGATTTTAGCTAACTGGTAAACTTTCTGTGCCGTTTGCTTGGTCAGTGCATGAACATGTGAGTTCCAATTTAGATGCTGGTCAACGACTATTCCTAGAGTTTTATGTTCATTAACGTTTTCAATTGGTGAGGTACCAATATAGATCTGAAGTGTTCTTTTCTCTGAATTGTGTAATTTTTGCCTAGCTGATATTAACATGCACTTTGTTTTAAGTATATTAATTAGCATGCGATTTCCGAATGTCTGTATCTTTTTGTGACGATAGTAGGAGTGTGTTGTAACTTGTATCACTCGTGTAGACAGTACAGTCATCAGCAAATAGGTCACAGGATGCGTGCTCGACGTGTAGTGGAAGGTAATTAATGTATATGGCAAAAAGTAGAGGCCCAAGAATAGAACCTTGAGGAACGCCGGTATTTATTACGGTTGGGTTTGAGCAAGAGTTATTGTAAGAAACTACATGTTTTCTGTCTGACAGGAATGATTTAGTTATCGTCACTAGTTGAAGATTTACTTTTGATGTTTCTAGTTTTCTAATTAAAATAGCGTGATCTATCATAACAAAATTTTCAAACAGATACAGGAAATACCAGGACTGAACATCAGTGGAAGGTCAATAAACAACCTTAGATATGCAGATGATACCGTGTTGTTAGCTGAAAGCGAACAGGAGTTACAAGAACTAGTGAAGCAAGTGAACAGTATAAGTCATGAATATGGACTCGACATTAATATTGAGAAAACAAAAACTATGATAATTAGCAAAACAGACGATAAACCCACATTAAAGATAAGCGTAAATGGGAAAATCCTGCAACAAGTCAAGAGCTACGTATATCTTGGTCATATAATAACAGAAGATGGCAGATGTGAAACAGAAATCAAGAAGAGAATAGGAATGGCCAAAGCTACATTCAACAACATGAAACATATACTGACATCCAAACAGTTATCTCACAAATTAAAACTGAGAATCATAAAGTGTTATATATATTCTGCATTTCTGTATGGTGCAGAAACATGGACGATGAATAAGCGTTTGGAAGAAAGAATTGAGGCTCTTGAAATGTGGATATATAGAAGAAGGGGCGTATCTCATGGAAAGAGATGAAAACAAATAAGGAGGTCCTAGAAAATCTAGGTATGAAAAGAGAACTAATGAGGGAGGTCGAAGTTCGGCAGCTAAAATACTTTGGCCACATAAAAAGGCATAACACCTTGCAGAAGACCATAACAGAAGGGAGAGTTGAAGGCAAACGTGCAAGGGGAAGACAGCGCTATAAGTGGGAAGATAACATCAAGAGATGGACAGGAAAGAGTCTATCAGAGTGCACCACCAAGACAAGAGACAGAAGACGTTGGAGATCCATTACAGCCAACCTTCGTTGTGGAGATGGCAACTGATGATGATGATGATGATCATATCAAATGCTTTTTTAAAGTCTACAAAAACTGACCAACATATGTTATCGTTATTAATATTTAAGTGCCAGTTGTCAATCATCTTAGTTAGAGCTGTGTGACATGAATGTTTAGGTCTAAACCCCGACTGACTATCAATTAGCAAGCCGTTGTTAACTAGGTGTTGTAGTGTTATTTCATGTATGTGCTTTTCAAGTGGTTTGGATAGCGATGATATTATGGAGATTTGCCTATAGTTACCAAGGTTATTATTGTCGGAAGAGCCAGGTTTTAAGAGAGGATATACCTTAGCGACTTTAGAGTGCCATGGAAAGTAACTCCATGCGATACATTGATTGTATATGTATGTAAGCGAATCACTAATAGCTGGAGCCGCATAACGCAGTATTCGATTACTGACTCCGTCAAGTCCTGTTGAGTTGTTATCTTTAAGTCCTAGAAGATATTTGTACACTTCATTAACTGTCATAAACGGAATGTTGGATTGGATTGTGTTGGTGCATGTCGTAAATTTATTTTGAGAGAAAAGAGTCGTAGAAATAGTGGTCCGGTTTAGAGTGGAAAATGATGATGGAAAGCTCAGTGATAGAAAATGTAGATATTAAATAGTTGCTTCACAGCGTGCTGGAGGAGAGTAAAGACAGACTTATTTACGACAAATCGCTTCTCTCAATCTTCTCTTCCGCTCTCCTGGTCAAACAATTATTTGCCAGTTTTCCAGACACGCATCTGCGCGCACACTGATTTGGTGTTTTTTACACACACAGACGATGTAGATACAAACTATATTAAACGAATAGGGGAAATGTTGGGCTGTGGATATGTCCAACACCGTACTAAATGAGTTTATGTGATTTTATTCACTTTAAACATCAATCACTAACAAATATCAGGTATTACATAAATTATCATAAGTACACAAATGCAAATAACATACAAAATTTCTCGAATTGTTTGTCTGCAATAACTTTCCTAATCTAAGGTCCTACAAAGATACCTTCCTTTATCTTTGCATCGCTAACTTGCGGAAACTTTTCTCGAAGATAAGTGAAAGCTTTGCTCGTTTTATCTAACGCTTTTACGAAATTCTTCATGAGCCCCCAACTTTATATGTAACGGTGGTAAAATGATGCCGTCTTTGTTAACTAATGGCTCATGTATTACATTTTTATGCCCGAGCTGCATACGATCCCTGATAGGCCACACCTTTCTTGCATAATGTTCCTGTCTGTTGCGGCTGTCCCATTCACATAGGAAGCAACAAAATTTAGTATACCCAGTCTGCATGCCCGTGAGAATTGCAATGACCTTTAGGTCTCCACAAATCCGCCATTGGTAGTCATTGTACTTTATTTTTGCCAAAAGTATACCCATATTGTAATAAGTTTCTTTCATATGAACAGAGTAGGCGACTGGAATTGATGAAAATAAATTTCCGTTATGCAATAACACGGCTTTTAGACTAGTCTTGGAAGAGTCGATGAAAAGTCGCCATTCGTTAACTATGTGCTCATGACCGAGGTGCACCATTAGACCGTTTACATCTTTGCAATAGCAAATGCCATCATCCATCTCAAAGTTTTGAACAAGTTCTCTGTGTCTATGACGAAATTTAGATATCGGAGTATTGGGCGCTAAAAGATTCCATTCTTTGAGTCGCGAACCGAGTAATTCCGCTTGTCCTTTGGTAAGAGCGAGATCACGTATTAGATCTGAAAGTTCTGAATGGTTAATTAAGTGAACACCATCATTCACCGGTATATAATCCGAGTCAGAATTAGTTTCTAAAGCAGGTAAACTATCACTTTCTGATGGTTCATTCACGTCCAACGGATATTGTTATGGTGGAACTGGGATCGGACACGTGATTGGATCATGAGGAACTGTTTTCGATACCGATTCAATATTTGGATAAACCACAGACTTTCTAGTTTTAAAAGTGAAACCATGGATATTTGTCAAGCAGAAGTAACAATCAGTAGCGTGATTTGTCGGTTCACGCCATATTACTGGCACTCCAAAAGGCATCGACTTATGCTTCGGCGATTTTCGTAACCAACCTGCCAATGTATTTGCACAGGTCGAAAAAAACTGCATTTGGCTTCCAAGATTTATTTGCATCATCAACTTTAGAATCGAAATAACGTTCATATGCTTTCTTTAGTAATGGTGTAAAGTTTTTTCTGGTGAACACGATCGGTAAAATATCCGCATACGTAACAGAACAGATCAGCCGAATTTCTACAACTTCTAGAAGCCATATTTCGCTCAGAATTATTTCAAAATACAGTAACTATTTGAAAAATAGCGTAACATATGTCATGCATCTGTTAGCAGTATAAAAAGTAGAATTATTTTGCATTTTATTAATTTTTAATAAGTTATATAGTAAAATGAAACGGAGCAAATAACGGTTTCCCAAAAATATATTTATTCATATTACTAGGCAAGAAAGTTAACAACAGGTTTACAAAAGAAAAACGATTAAATTTCCTGTCATTCATACACACGCGTGAGGATCCACACTCATATACTCACATACTTACCGAATGCAGCCTCAGACGATCCATAAAAAGTATATAAAAACAGCAAGTAATCTTTTGACATATGAACTGTCTAGTCCTTCGATGTCCCGCCCCAGATGTTTGCGAGGGTTTGTTGGTAACAAATATTCTCACTTATCGCAAGACTTGAAGGCTAAGAGTTCTCGTGTTTTTATTATATATATAAAAGGAGTCTATGGGATGGCACTAACACAGTTCGGCACAGGGGGTGAAAATGAAGTGGTCTCTTTTAATCCTCCGCTATGGTAAAATTCCTTCAATGCGTGATGATAGTTTTATTAAATCCAATTGAGGAAAAAACTAGGCTCAGTCACAGTCAGGAAAATATGTACTCTCTCACAGTAAACAGTAAATATGATATCGCTTCTGGCGATGATTACCTTCCAGTTTATCTTACAGGTTTGTAAGGGTAATTTGATGATTATTCTTTAAAATGTTCTTGGATGGGCTTTATTTCATTTAATTCTGACAGCTAGGTCGCAAAAAGACCGCCACAAGATTATATTTTAAAAGAAATGTTTCTTCAATATGACTGGAAGTTTATAGGATGATTTCTTTATTTCTTTCTTTATTTAGCTGGGACCGCAGGTTACGATCACTCTGTGTGAAAGAAAAAAGACATGTAACATACCGAAAAATCAAGCGCGATAAATTTCCCGTTAAGCCTATAATACACTCGAGTATTTAATTATGCATCTAACAAACACTGCACGAATTCCAGTGGTCAAAACACACATCTATAAAACTAGGACTTAACTGAATTTATTAATTATAAATTCCTTCGCGACTTTAAAAGTTAATTTAAGCATCTATTATCTTTTGAAATAATATAATAGATAGATCATTATATTTACAACTGGAACTATTGAGATGGTTTAATTTAATAGATTTAAATTAACACAAAATCCATTGAAATAGAATGACTGAACTAGACCACTGATCACTTTACACAATATATATTACCGCTTTGCACAGAATAGAAATCACTGCAAATATATATATATAAAATCCAGGGGAAAATCTATAACAAGATTTCAATAAAGCTAGTGCTTCTGTAAAGGTCTGGCCAGCGAGTGATAACGTGTCTAGTCTTCATGGTCTATTTAGCTAAAATGGAATGTAAGTTGAGTGGGACATGATAAACTTGACAGCTTATTTGATCTCACGAACTTTTGGGGATCTGACCGCCAAATCAAGAGAAGAAGCCGCCCCCTGGTCTTCGTATCCGCTCGCTGCTGCCCGTTTCGGCTTTCCCCCGTTCGCTCGGTTCTGCGTTTGACACCGAGACGCGAAATTAGCGGCAAGCAACTGCGTCTCGTATCAGGGACCACTACTGTCTTTGATAACGCCGATAGTCTCCCCTGAAATCCCTCAGTCTGTCTCTTTGATCTCGTGCCGCATACTAAATGAGTCCCGGTGGAATGAGTTCTGGCAAACGAAAAGTTACAACAAATGTTCAGGGGTTCTAATGTTATGAAAAGCTAAAAGTCCCTTTAAATCATCCATCATATCAGGGAGAATTCACTTGTCAAACTAGACGTACGTCACAGTGCATTTGTTCTCACAAAATACTGACAGTCTGCCTAAGTCACAAGGTGAATTTGATATTGTAGATTTAAGACTGTTTATTTCTGCCTGAAGGTAATTGCTGAAGTCTGTGCAAGTAAATGAAGTACTAGGGGTTGACGAGACTGACAGATTTCGCTTGTTCCCTAAGGTGTTGATTGCTTTCCATATATCTTTACTGTTTGTTTTTTTCTGAACCAAATTTTTAAAGTAATTTTTTTCTTCTCTACGAATTAAATATTGCACGTTGTTCCTCTGTGCTCTGTACATGTTAAAGTCCTTGTTTTTGTGAGCTTGATCCTCTTTCTTCATTCAGAGAGAGACCAATAGAAACATTAAGAATAATCGTAACTGAACGGTACATTACCCATAATTATTTTATCAAAATTGTCCAGCCCACTGGGCATACGAAAGAACATATATTCCTGACGTTTGACAGCCGTAGCAACGGAGTGGTCCAGAAAACTACGCTGTTTCAAAATCGGTAGGATTTACCATCATTATAAGTTTTTACCTATTGTAACAGATGTCTTAGCAACCAGAGGCTAGACAATACAGGAACTACTTTTCTCCTTTTGTAACTGTGAACGTCCCGAGAATGTCTTGCTTCAATAACTATATGCAGTGACACAGGATTCATCCAGGAAAAATTAAACCACCAAATTTGGCGTCCACCTTGTAATTATTATTCGATACAAAGGCTGGACTGGTGCCAGATTTGGGCAACTCACCTGACATTATAGGTTCATACTATTGTAATATTTCAAGGGATAACTACACCATTTTTAGGTAAGCAAGAGTGTGTGACAGCGCTAGTGGACTGAGAACTCTTTACTAGGTGGCAGATGGCAGGCCTAGTCAGGTAAATCAAATTTACAAATCTCTTATGTTTATCTTCCAAGTTGTTTAAGGGTGTACTTGTGTACTGGCCATCTCCGTCAGAGATGTTGATTCCTGGGTGAAATACTTTTCCTTCTTTGTTCAGCCCACGACTCGTTCTGTTCCTTCTTCGTTGTTATTATAGTGACTGATCGTATAGTGGAATTTGTTCTTAATATTGACCTGGCCTACATACAACAACTCTCAAGGATGGACTCAAACATGTGTTGTATCCATCAAACCATTTATTTACATATGGTTATTTTCTTCAGCAAGGCAAGCAATTTATCATAGAGCTCCCATACAATTATATCACAGTTGCTTTATGCATAAGCTCTATATCCCATGTATATACATATTCTCCTCTTTGTCATTCCATCGTATCCAGTTGACTTGTCTAGTCTATATAAACCCTACTCCTGTTTATCTAAGTACCTCAATACTCCATATCAGTACTTCCAATTAATTGTGTTTATGCCTTTATTCTTTCTGACCTCTGTAGGGCTCCGTTACTGTCGCTGAAAGGTTAACTTAACTCATATATAGGTATCAAGTATTCTATACATATACATACTTGCGTGAGCATGTGGGCAATTCTTACAGAAGTCGACACTTCTAGTCGCTTACTTGTCGTAACTATTTCTGAAGACAGCTCATAGTTCACTTATCATGAACTCATGTTGATAAATAGGGTTTTCCTCTTGGAATTCATCCTTACTCATTTATTCGTATATAGTAGTACCAAACTTGACTGTCAGTGTATCATTCATCTCCGTCTTTTTCTCTACGTTGCTTAGTCAACAAAGTTCTCAACATATATTTGACATGTCGACCTCGAACTTCTGCAATACCTTCAGTAAATATCTATTGTTATGCATGATAAGTGTAAATCATACTTACTGTCAAATCACTGAATCTCTCATGAAATATATTCTCTACCCTCACTGTCTATACGAAACTTCTTATTCATCTTGTATAGTTACTGTCTAGAGCTAACACATCTTCTGAAACATTTCTAGACTTATGCTATTTCTGTATATCTTCTGAGCATTTCGGTATAACCATAGAATCCTTGAATCTTCTGAACATTTCTAAAACATATGCTAAAAGTAGTATTTCTGTATATATTTCTGAGCATTTCTAAACTTATACTATTTCTGTCTAACCACGGAATCCGTTCATCTGGAGACTACCGCCAAAAACATTTCTTGCTTCTGCCCTTTAAGAAACCGCACACCTTTCTGACCTCTAGTCATTACACACTCTGTCTTACGTTTTCTTTCCCTACCTCTGATTCGTTCCCTAATCTGTTTTCAACTCAACCTATTGGTCGAGCCTTTATTTACAACTCATGAGAAAAACTCACGCTCGTTAACGCGAGTCGGGTTTTCTGAACTGTTGTCTGTTATTTTCATATATTATTTTCTCCCCTGTGAACTGTCTTAAGTGTTCATCTGACCTTGCCAATAGCATGAATAATGCTTGGGCAAACCACACGGCGACAAGTGTTTGTGGCCACAGATGACAGAGTGGGAGACAGAGAGAGAGAGTAAATATTTTCTTTTGTTACAATCATTGTACTAACTTCTTTTTTTAGTTCGCTAAACTGCGTACTTTACTGAGTAGTAATTTAGTGGGAACTTGTTCTTCACGGTCTTTTCTGTAATCTAGTGCTTATCTTTGACCTTTGGGTTATTAACTTCTTTTGGGATCTTTTCTCAACAAGGGGAGGGCACTTATTTGGTTATTTTCATATATCTGTAAACTTGATTTATTTTATTTCTTTATATGTTTGATGTTGTGAAAGGTTTAAATGATAGTAAATAACAAAAAGAACTTAATGTGCGTGTTGGTCAGACCCATACCCAATTAACCATAGTTGTTCACGTTTGTGTGTATTGTTCTCACATAATTGAGTGTGTGTGTGTGTTTGTGTGTTTAGTGTAACTTATATTTCATATAGGGAGAAAAAAGGTTGTCTTATATTAAAATATAAAATAGGCTGGACTAGAGAAACTACTCATTCCAGAGACATATCTTCCTCTTACACTATTCCCTCGTGAGAATCTATTTCTTACACCTTTATTCTCACATATTTACCACTATCACCTCTGATCAGACGGGACCATAAATATCTTCTTGCCTATCTTTAAAAATTTACGACACTGGGTCTCTACTCACTATGCCATCAGAGGTCAGGTTACATAGGTATCTATTACCTCATCTGACAAAATTTCGCCAGCACTTAGAAAAACGGGTATTCGTGATTATCCTCGGAGTATCCACCCAGCACCCAGACATAGGAATATCTATATTTAGCAGTCCCCACATTCACAGATCAGCAAGAGCCTTATAATACCTCAGGATTGTAGGTGTTAATTTTTCCTGGCTCAAGCATACAGCTACTATTGTTAACATCAACCTAAGGAGGGGTATAAGCGCTGATAATGCTTAAACTGGTTCCTATTTTAATTGAACTATCTAAGTTTTTTGTGCTAGCAGTTTTGATGACTGGGAAGCTGTGTGTCAATTTTGTATGATAGCATTTCCAAAAATTGTGTTCTGGGATGTATGAAAAAATTAGTAATTAAGGTAGCAGGCCCTTAGTTTGCTAGAAAATTTCGTGCGATTTAATTTTGATGTTGTGTGACATTGGATTTGTTTCATATCTACACTCCACATAATTTGTTTTTTAATTTTCTGTAATAAATTTAATCTTACTGGTTAGTGCGCTTGTTCAAGACCTTCATCCATTTCTATTATGAAGTAACTTCGTAAGCTCTTACTATTTCTCTGTCTACCTGTGAGAAAGAAGAGACAGCGGGTGAAACTTAATACATGAGTTGTAGGGTTTGGAAAGAGAAATAGCTTTAATAGATCTTCTCTCAGGCTGTCTTAATTGTTTTTTTTTAATTATAAACTTTTTCTGTCGCGTCTTTAAACATATATATCATACAGAAATTTTCACTATCATTCTATTTTTTCATGACTATATTTTAATAAGCCACATGAAAAATCTGTGCAAAAAAAATTCCTCATTAGTCCTGAAAGAGTTTTTAGCTCCTTCAAATCGTCTTATTCCACAAACTACTTCTAAACCCAACTCAGTGACTTACGAGCATAGACTTTCCTCCATTGACGGCTCTGTGCTATATCCTTTAAGCCACACTGTGTTTTGAGTGCTGGCGCAATCATAGTACGCTGATGACTTGCTCTCGGCACACTCAAAGTCCACCTCTGAAAGAAGAAAGTGATGGAGAGCAAAGACTATAATTAGAAGGAATTATCAGCAGTTTCATCGTAATTACATCATTCCTATTGATAGCCATCATTATCGCACCATCATTGTAATTGTTATCGTTGATCAGAATCGCCGTCACTGCACTCTGTGCAAACTGACAGTTCTCAGTCTTCTTCAACAAATGTCGAAGGGAATGAATACTGACTGTTTATGTAACGAGCTGGTTGTATACACGCTTGACCCATCCTCTCATACGTCCATCTTTGCTAGTTTTGCTTTTGATGCCAAATTCCAGCAGTCTTATCCATGATGATTCATCGATTGTTGTGTCATTCTCTGATAGACGATCATTAATTGTTCTCAGTATCTCTCCCTTATCCATATCTAATACGCCTTCTGTGGGTGCTCTCGAAGCTAGTCTGCTATTTCATTGCCGCGTACCCCTGCATGACCAGGCTTCTATAGAGATTATTCCACTCGTGCCTTAGCCATCCAGTTTTTGGACCTACCGAAGCATGGACTGAGAGTCTGTCACAATAACTGCCTTTGTTACTGAAGTTTCAGACAGCCACCTTAATAAGGGAGGAATGGGCATTAAATTTACGTCAAAATAAAAAAAAATGATGGATTTTGGGATTAGTCCATTTTCTGATACTTTAGCATCTCCTGAATCTAAATATAACAGAATTAAATGTCAAAATGCATTCTAAAAATATGTATTTTGACTTTGAAAAAGGTATGGTATGGAGAGATTTTCTCAAACTCAAGAAAATATGTCTAATTAGACCGGGTTTCTTACATAGCAACCAAGCTTACACCCCTACATATTATACATCGTTGGATTCGTCCAAATCTACACTTTACTGTAAGCAGGTCACTTATTTTGGGATTCCAAATGCCAGATCGGAAATTTATAATTTCCAAGTCAACATTTAGGGTTTCCCCTCGATTCTAAATTTTTAATTGGCTGAACGCGTTCACGTGATTGGCAACGACAATATGGCCGCGTGTTTACATTAAAGTTCGAAATCTCAGTTTTGTTTAGTAATAGTTGTGACAATGCCTAAAAAACAAGATGCTCTCGTTATCTCCAACTGGAATAGGCCAGAGTTAGAGATGGAAGCAAGACTTAGCCTACACTGAAGATAAAACGTACTTATTGTGACGATGTAATGGTAAAAACTGGGACATTAGTACTCAGGCAAGGAGGGTTGAAATAAAGCACAGCGGACCGTTTGTTCGATGTGGCCTTTGACAAGAATTTAGAGATGCAGTAAACAGGAGTAAGGGTTAAGCTTAGTGTTGAAATGAAGCAGTACGAAGCTGTACGATAGTTCCTTTAATTAGAATTCAGAGACGCAGTAAAAAGGGCTAATGGTTACGTAAATGTATCCTAAACCTAACTCTAACGACGTTGGCGACTTACTGGGATGACATCTAAGAAGACGGCCCACAGTGACTCATTTCAACCAGGTTTAAGAATCCTAACCTAACCCTAAACCTTACGACGTTGGCTACTTACTGGAATGACATCAAAGAAGGCGGCCCACTGTGCTTCATTTCAACCACCAGGGAGTTACATGAACTAGCTATTACGAGTAGTAGACAGTCAATTAAAAATCATCATGTTTTCCTGAGTTTACAGAATAACGGGTGACTTCTCATAATTCAGTACATTATCATGATTCTTGTAAGCATAGTGCATATTTGTTTCCTCAATTTAATGTTTGTTTCTTGTGTATTTTTATTGACATGTCTTGTCACAGATGCTTATGTGTTATTTAAAAAATGCCTGCCAGACATGTGCAACAGCTGGTTCTTGGTACCAGAAGAAAGATTGGAAACTTCATCAAGTGGAAAGTAAAGCAAGGCTGTCATATATATTTTGAAGGTATTTACTTTTAAAACTTACTTAATGTTTCCCCTTGCCTAAGCATAGACATTCATGTAATTTATTTTGATCTCCATAAATATCAAGTTTAGAAACATATTTCATTACTTACATGTATTGTTTGGCTTCCATTGTACTTTAAGGCACAGTTTATTAATGCTTGTTTACATCTTTATTTGAAATTTTACTAATGTAAACATTTGCCTCTTTCTAGGAAGTTCAAGTGTCATGGAAGCTGAGGCAGGTAGTGTTTTGTGAAGCTGTTCTCTGACGCGACAGAAATTTCGCCACACCGTGTAAAGTGATTGTGATAGCAAAGCATTCAATCAGATCATAGCAATTAAACCATATGGCTCTAATATTGCTGAATTTAATCAAGGACCTGAGGCTGCTATATTTTTCAAGAAAGTCCTGGGGTTGAACAGTGGAAAAGAGGCTTGTCAACTGGCAGGAGCAAGAAAGCGTTAAACGTCTGGTGCTCAGCACTAAAATTGCAGAAAACTGCACTAAGAAAATGAAAGGCACATTTAGCACAAATCTCAACAGAAAGCCACAAAAGAAGCTGCAGAGGAAGCTGGATATGCTGCCGGTATGTTTATGCATGACTAGTAAGTTATTTTATTTTGCTGCAGTATTACATACTTATTTAATTATATTCTAATTATATCGAAAAATGTGATTTTAAAGAAATCATTATTCTCATACTAATTTTCTTATAACTTCCACACTTATGTATTAATTGACATAAGAATTGACACATATGTTTGCCCATAATGTTTAAAACGTTGTGTGTGATGGATTTTAAGTATCTGATCAAACTTTTGATTTATTGCAAAAAGTAATGTAAAATTTAGCAAAACATTTTACTATTTTTAGACACTATTTTCAAATTCCTACAACTTTTTTAAAATTAAAGTTATCAAAAACCCATCTTACGAAAGGTTTTAAAATGTAATGATAAACGTTGTGTTTAAGTTTGGTTTTCATAGCTTAATAAATAAAAAAGCCTTAGCAAATTGAAATAGAACAAAGAATCCAATATTGCTCAGCTCTAACACGGCAGAAAACTGCACTAAGACAAGGAAGGAAATTAGGCACAAATCTCAACAGAAAGCCAGATAGAAAGCTGCAGAGGAAGTTGGCTATGCTGCCAGTATGTTCTAAATGATAAGTAAGCAATTTTGTAGAGGCAATATTACATACTTATTTAATTGTAGTCTATTTATGGAGAAAAATGCGATTTTCTCAAAATCTATTTTTCTCATTCTATATTCCTTAAAACTTCCACACTTATGTTTTAATTGACATAAGAATTGGCACATATGTTGTCCATAATCCTTTAAAACTTTTACAGTGATGGATTTCGAGTATCTGGTCAAACTTTTGATTTATTGCAAAAATTATTATAAAATTTAGCAAAATTTGTTACTATTTTTAGACACTATATTCAAAGTCTTACAACTTTTTTTGTATTAAAGTTATCAAAAATCCATCACTAGAAAAGTTTTAAAATGTAATGATAAACGTTGTGTTCAAATTTGGTACTGATAGCTTAATAAATAAAAAATCCTTAGCAAATTGAAATAGAACAATAAAATCCAATATGGCCGCCGTTTCTATGGCAACCAGTGGTGCAGTGTCATCAAACTCTTCATTTGGCATATCTAGTATTGATATAGGTTAAGTCTGTGCATTTTCATTGAAATCCAGCAATTAATAACGAAAATAGCATTTCAGTGTAGCTCCTCCCCTTCTGCAGTAGCTATTCTCATTCCGAGGAGAAAGTAAGAGCGTGAAATATGACAACGCATGTAGAAAAAAAATGCATCCTGACCTAAAAAGAGATAAAAAGAGATACAACCAAACCAGGAACAGGATAACTTTGCGTTTTTTATTAATTTATATACTATTTTGTAACTCAATTATATTCTTGCCGTAATTGATTTGTTTGTAGAGATAATCAAAGCCAGTCCTCAACACAAAGATGACCATTGAGTTGTGTTATCTCTAACCTAGTTTTATGTTTCATTTACTTTTGAGTTATATTATTTTAGAGTAACCAAAAAACTGAAAGCCCCATGTAGGTCCTGGGAGATTTTAGGAAAGGCAACGATATAATAGGACTACTGTACGCTCAGGCATGTCGTACAAGGCTAATTTTAGGCTGTCCACGGGGCTGAAACCTAATCATGTAAAGAAACTTGCTACATAACTGTTGCATGGGTTCTTTCGTTAGGTTGCAACGGTTCAAATGGATATAGGCGGTTAGTCAATATTTGAAAGTAGTGGGTGTCATCATATTTCTTTCCTTTGTGGCCGGGTAGGGTAGTGGGGGTTGCTGTTCAAATCGAGAGTATCAGATTTTGATGACTAGCTAGCCTGCTAGAGGTGATGATTGCTCTCTACAGTCTTACAGGATTTAACCAGGTTCGGGGATAATCCTCTATGATGTTTTATTTTTAGAGCAGATGGTTTTTATTTGTGTTGCACCTGCAGCGATTAGCTTTGGTATGATACCTTAATAATATGTATGATGGCCAACTGCAAACATATGATTCGTCAACAGCATTTGTGTTCAATGAAACAAATGTTTATTCAATCTTCAACAAGAACTGGGTTAAGTCAAATGGTAACCAAACCAAATTTTGCATAATAGCATGTTGACATTAATAAACAAGTATAAAAGGTCAATGTATTATTTCCAGGATGCAACATTCCTTTTTATGTCCTTAAAGTCTTTTCAATTTGTTAACTTGCAACAACATGGCGTGGTTCCTCTATCTTTCAAGTGTTCCTTCGTTTTATTAATTTTCTAGGCTTATAGACCTTATTCATTATCTTCAAATTTGTCATATTTAGAACCACTCAGCCTTCGTAGGTATTCCTAAATGTTCTCTCAACTTCAGGATCTTCCTCTGTAAGCAATTCAGTAAATTATAAGCCTAGTTTTTTCCATTGTTGCACATCTTCGAACATAGCCCTGCTTGGGTTATGACCGTCAGCTCTAACTGTTTAAGTACTTACTGAATTTTGGAATTCACAAACACTTCCAACAATAAATTGAATATACACAACTGTGTCTGAAGTTGATGTCCTCAACTGGAATTTACACTGAGCAGACAAAACATGTCTTCACTATAACGCACTCAATTCAATACTGCTCAAAAAATGGCTTCGTCTCTCGTTCATTCCGGGGAAAAGAAGGACTGAGCCTAACCATTGGTTGGAAATCACGTGACTAACGCAACTATACAAGCGAAGCTTAGCCTAAATAATGCGTGGCGTTTCGAAGCTAAACTGGCCTAATTAAACATCTGCGTCAAGATTTTTTAATCTTCTGTTTCTATAAAAAATTTATTTTATATGTTAATATAGTCTGTATCTGAAGACTCACGGTATACGCGGTTACATACAGATCCCGGGGCCCTGCAAATGTATCCCGTAGGGAGACATTTGAGTACTATCAAATCTTAAAAAATTTATTCCACAAATTTCATAAGTTCAAAAAAATGTTCAGAAAAATTTAAAGTTCAAAAAATTTTCTAAGTCTAAAAATAATTCGGAAAAATTTAAACTAATTCCTAAACTGGGTTCCTATATCTATGTGAGATCAACTTCTCTATAAAAACTTAGGGATGGACATCAACTTCAAAAAAAATTTGAACTATCCAGCATTTTACAACATTTTTAAATTGGCAACCCTGACCAACAAAAATATTCATTAAGTCATCACTCAAAAATATGGGGAGTGGCAACATTGGGAACATGAACAATAATATCCTATTTCATTATCATAATCCACATGCATGTTATTCCAACAATATAGTTGACACACTGTATTGGACATTGTGGGGGAAAACCTAATTCTATCTCTGTGTCCTCCGAGTGGTTCAAAATGTTATGTTATTTTCACTCCTGGTGTTCTAATAAGTTTTGGTCCTAACTTATTTATTGAGTAAGCACTCCATGTATATTGCAGTAGAAAGTATTCCCTTTTTTTTTCTTTTTTTTTTTTTTCAAAATATCCACATCATCTTTGCAAATGACGATCCAATTGTATAAGTCAGTTAATTTATCCGTGGTGATCCATCATGCTTTCTTTTGTTATTTATTATTGCATATGGGAAACAATTTCAGACCTGTACATAATCATTTTCAAACCTCAATGTAACAATTTATTCTGATAAGCAATTACAATGTACCAAATAAAATGATTAAAAATCTCATTACTTGTACTTGTTCATTTATTTTTGAAATAACCTGGTATCCTTGACAATATGTATCTGTTATCACTTGTTTATCCTTGTATACCATTTTGTATTTCCTTTATTTTTTTATTATAAATCCCATATTTTCCATATATATGAGGTGCTCCAATATTTTATAGGTGTGGATCTTTCCTGGTCCTCTTGTTTATACTGGGAATTCATCAGTATTGACTTTCAATGTATGACATCTAACAATATATTTATCAACAACACATCGACATCAACAAAACTTTCATAATTTTATCGCAATATGAGGTAAAATACTTTTGTACATATTTTCAGGATTTCAACACCAACTCTGCCTTCGCAGGTCGAAGGTTAGTCAGAGTTATGTGGTGCCTGTAACATCCGCTGACTACAGCCAGATGGGTGACTTATGGTACTTATAATTCAAAAATCTCGTCCGTCAGTTATCTTAAGTGTGGGGCGGGGGTCTATTTCATGGTGTCGTTGACAAAGTTCACTGCATTTCCAATCTAGGTATTCTTTTCTTATGTCATAATCTCTCCACGATATATCTGTGACATGTCTGTCCTTGGGATAACATTATTTTTTATCCAATATCCTCGGGGTGAGCAAATCTCAGTACGTCCAATTTCATCAATCATTTATTTTTTTCTCTCCTGTAATTCTGGGTATGTTATGAGTATTTTAAATCGTCAATTTATTTCAACTATCTTACAACATTCTGTAATTCGTGATAAGGAATAGTCATTTGTTATACAACCATGTTCATATTACAAAGGCAATGAGCAAAAATCAAAGAGATATCTTCTCCGAAAATGCGGATGTATCTCTATTTCCTTTACCTCTGGGCGTAGTAATTATTCAGTCATTATTTTTTTTTCATTATTTAATCTCCATTTTGTGTCGTTAGTACCTGTGGTTCCATGGGATTATCATAATCCATATTTCTCTTGTCTATTGATAATCCTTCAATAATGACTTCAAATATGGTCCTCATGTGTGCAACAATCACCTGCTATGATTTGTTCCATGTCCATGGTATTCATAAAATATTCCATTATCTCCTTGTCTTATCTCGTATCCACGAAAGACTAAGATTATTGCTCCTCCAATGTTAATGTGGGGGATTTTGTGCATAGACATTACAATAAAATCTCAGCTGGTGACAACATAAAAGTTTCACCCTTAATATAAAATGGCATCTACTTCATCATACATAACCAGTTGCTTCTTCATCTCATGTGTCATTAGTGGTTATCATCCGGTAATGGTATTCAATGTGGGTTCAGCATATTACAAATGCTGTAAAGGGGTATTTCATTTGCTAGGTCAGCATGTGCAAATGCTATTTCTTTAACATGGCAAAAGGTCATCATCATCAAATAGGTGCAACTTTTGTTCAATCTGGGGTTAACATATAACTAATGCCTCTCAAGGGGATTCTTCATTTGCAGAAAAAATCAGCTATGCGCAAATGTTCATTGGGGTACTTGTGATAGGCAGTAATCAACAAAATATTTTGTTGGGTGTATCAGATATCATGCTGGTGGGGTGTATGACTTGGTATAGGGGTGATTTAATTTTCTCTTTTTCTTTTCTTTTATGTCGGCTGCTAACCTCAGGGGCAGTCAATGTTTTTACAATATTGGCTTATCATCATCAAAATGTGTGAGGGTGGCATATAAACATATAGCAATCCTATAAAACCATTTAGAATGTTTTCTCTTCTTTTCATTTTTCTTTTCATTTTTCTTTCTTTTTCATTTCTTTTTTCCTTTCTCTTTTCCATTTCTTTTCTGTTTGCATATTTTCTCTCTTCTTTTCTTGTGATTTCTTTTCTGTTTGTATCACAAGTACTAAAGAATGATAAAAATCAATTCACTAAACACTAGATATACTATCAATATTCCTAATAGTAAATCCTAACCAATAGGGCTGCAAGTAATAGTTTAGGTTAGAATAGAATGAATGTGTTGTACGCAGTAATCTGTTGTCAATAAGATGCGAGGAAAGGGTCACATCAACGGATCTCCTGTTTACAACATGATGATTGTAATTCCGAGGATGAATATGAGATTGGGATTGAAAAGATCACACAAGTCTAGAATGTTCGTCTCAATATAGTGGGAATGGAAAAATAAATAGTAAGTTAAAGATGTTGTAACAAGTGGGTGAAGAAATCTTATTATAGAGAGTCAAGTTGGATAGTGGAAATTGAATCACTTTAGGAGAATGTTTTAAATTCTTTGACAGTACTATATACATCTGGGTCTATAAATAATAATGTTACATTTGAAAAAAATAAATAATCCTGTGGAGAAAAATAGCATAAACATGCAATACTAGTTTTGGGTTTATGAATTATATGCTGTTAAGAGATGTCATAGTAAGGAACAGTATGATTGATCAAGGTGTGAATAGATATATAGGAGTTTAGCATAATTTAGATCAAGAAAAAATAGTGGTATGGGGTAAGAAAAACTACTGGTGTAAAGTGTCTGCATGAAAATGCACTAAGATGCGAAAGTACAGGACTCTGGATCTGCAAAGGACAAGAAGTCTGGTGAATGAAGCGTGGGAATTATCGATCAGTTTCAAAAGTAGAGTATCAATGTTTACAACAGAAAAGTGTGGCACATGTGTATTATAGGTAAGGTTGTGTAACATTCTAAATATTAAGAAAATGTCTGTAACTAAATAATGTCTGTAAACTCGTAACACCGTGTGTTATCAATTGTTTCGTCATTTTTATTTCACAAAACTATACTATCTAAAGAAAATCCTCCGTGGGCTGGTCTTAATTGTTTTCTGGGCATCAGTAGTGGTATGGCTGGGAAAAAACGTTCTGGCATAAAGTCATCTATAACTGTCAATCTGAACATAGTCTGAAACGAAAGTACATGTGAAAGTTAGTACATTGTTAAAAAGTAAGTGCACATTCGCGGTGACCGTACATGGGATGGCATGTAGGCTACATTGAAGACTTGAGGGGCGTTTTTATAGGAGTTTCATCATTTCTAGCATTATAATCTCCCGACTGCTTAGGCGAGAATCATACTGAGTAACTGTGGGTGACACTGCATTTGCTGATTGTTGGGGCTCTGAGGACATTGGCGAATGCGGTGATGGCTTAACATCTTTTGATTGCGATGATGGTTTCACTGTGGTAGGGGTTTGTATGTGTTGCGTGCATATTTTTGACGCTCATATTACAAAAAATCGATATGGTTATTTAATATGGGAAAAATATAGACATGCATCCATCTGTGTATGAAAATGCTGTTTATTGTAAAAGCGAGATAATCCATGTTTGATTCACACTTTTGATTATAGGAGTAATCGGTCTGGATATCGATCCAGCGCAAGAATAGTACGCTTGCGTTTGTACTTAATTTTAGGGCCAGAAAATATATTAATTTGCTTATTGTGTTTATGGCCTGAATTCATATGTATTACATATTATTAGTACAAGTTGAATCAGTCCTATATTGTATATTTTGGATGGGTATGAGGGACTAGATTCTTGTTAGCGGAAGTATGAGTTGTCTTAACAAGACGTGATGAGTTCCGATGTACTGCTAAGAATGGCGGGGTACGTTTTTCAAGAGCTGGTCCCTTCGTCACGAAAGGATGTCTTACGTATGGGTTTTCTCTTCTGGGGGAGTTAGTGTCTCTACGATAGTTTGTGTTAGAGACTCTCCTTATGTCAGTATATAGATGATTCGGAATCCAGGTAAACCCAGCTCGTATTTTTGATGATCTCTCGTCGGTTAGGCCTAGCTTGACTTTTGGGTGCTTCGATATGCTAGTGTCGTGTTTTGTATCGACGAAGATGACAGATTTTCCTGCAGCGGTTATGGCTACGTGAACTAACCTGGTCACCGTAGTGCTGCATGGAACCATTTATGAAATCCTTTATATATCCATTGTAAATTAACTTTGGCTGATATTCTTCCTATGAATGAGTGAACGACAAATCAGGAAGGGTAGCCATGTTGGATTTCGGTCATTCGTCTGTTTTGGATCACTGCCAAGAGAAACGATTATTTATCTTATTATCGGACAGTGACAGAGAGATCTTCAATCCTGCTAGAAACCACCATTTTCGTGGTTTCATAAGATGATGTATCATGACATTGAACTTTGATGTACTACCCATTATTTCTGCATGTGTCATGACTTCAGATCTGCTATGTATACCTACAAATTGTTATGTCAACAAAGCCTGATGTACTCGTATGTCCCAGTGTGTACGTCTGAATAAATTGAGTAAACTAAGATTCCAGCAGTCTGCATTGGTGCCTTGTAGACCCATGTGTATGAGTGATTATATTGGTCAGCACACGAACAGTACACCATTCGCGGTAATCACACTCTACACTACTACTTCATACATACACCATCCTGCGTCGGCTGAAGTGACCAAGTTTAGGGCCTGCTTCCCCTGGAGCCTTTGCCTTCCCTAACTCAGGACTAGGGTGAGTTGCCCATTTACAGCTGGGTAGACTGGAGCATGCCTGATCTCAACAACACACCACTCTTCCTTACAGAGCAGACAGACTGATACTTTACAGTGGTGTACTACAGGTGTAGTAAGAAATAACGTCTTTGCAGTGGCGAGCCAGATTCCTGGGTCCAGCTTACGCAGTTTTGTGTTGAGAATCACAGTTTACAGCTGAAAGAACATTTGTTTGAACACATCAACACCAGTAGGACAGCTTGACCTGTATTACCGATAGGATGCTGTATCTAGGTCAGCACTTGTTGACAGTTTTTCGCTGTACAGACAGTATTACACAGGACAGTGGTATCAAGTGTAGAAAATATCTGGAGCAATATTGTTGACATTTCTCAACGTACAGAAGAAATCGCAGTGTTGCTTGAATAAAGTGCATAGGGTTCATCGTGGGATCTTCATATGCTCAACAGAGGAAAAATTGACAGTGTAATAGTTTTTAAACTTAAATCTATTACTGAATAAAGTGGCAAGTTAGTATTAATTAAAATAAACTGTGCCTACTTTACAACACTATACTGGCAACACATTCCATTCATGACATAAAATGATATTGTATGCTATATGCTATTTATGCTTACATGTTATTTGTTGTGTATGATATTACTTCCTACTCGGTCTGCCCAGAACCGCAAATCCCCAGTAATATTGTCCTTCTTCTGTCGTTCGATAGGGAGCAATTTCTTAATTGAAATTTGCTTGCAACATAGTTTGCAAACTATTTGGTTAGTTGTGACGACTGTTTCATATTTGTATTTGTAACATTTTTTGTGTTCCTTAGTTTTGTTTGATTTGTTTGTATAATTGTAGGTCTCATCTTTCCTTTCATTTCAGTTTTTTACACCCTTATGTTTATACACTGTTGCGTTATTTGTCTTGTTATCTTATGGCAGTTATCATCACCGGTTCTGTGATCATTTTTTTTCATTTCCCCTATTTAATTTAATTTGATCTCTGCAAATGTTTTCAGATTGTCTTTTCTTGTTTGTCATTTGTAATGTCTGTAGTTGACATATGACGTATAGTGGTATACACTGATAGTATAGTACAGATCAGTACTTTCTGATTGTTATTGGAAAAGGGAAATATTTTTTTTCCACAGGTACTCAAGTGATCTTTGATTACAGTGAGGTATACAAGACCTTTGTAAGGCTTGTCCCCACAGTATTTGAGATACAATTATTGTTGTCCACAGGTACTCAAGTTATCATTGGTTATTATAAACCATACAAGTTTGGACTAAGACTAAGTCTAAGGTATAGACTTGTCTCCCATTAACTTGAAAGAGAGTAATTTATTTACTTTTTCAGGTTTCTGATTTAAGAAGACAATATGTCTACCTTAGATTATTTCAGTACACTAGGAAAATCTTTTGATAAGACTGGAAAAGACTTAGAACAATGGGCTGTTGCTCAATATGACAAAGCATTAGCTGCAGAAGAGAAAAAAACTGCTGCTGCTGTTGAAGAAAGAAAAGCTGCTGCTGAGGAAAAAAAATCTGCGGCTGAGGAGAGAAAACTTCAAATAGAAGAAAAAAAAGCTGCTGCAGAAGAAAGGAATGCCTTAGCTGAAGAAAAAAGATTAGAAAAAGAAGCTGATACTGCTGCTGAACTTAAGAAATTGCAGATGCAAGTGGAGGAAAGGAGATTTGAGGCAGAACAGAAGAAATTAGAAGCTGATGCAGAGCAGAAAAAACTAGAAGTTGCTGCTGCTGCTAGAAGCTGCTGCAGAACAGAAAAAAACTAGAAGTTTGCTGCTTGCTGCAGAACAGAAAAAATTAGAAGCTGCTGCAGAACAGAAAAAGATTAGATAGAGAAGCTGAAGAGAGAGAAAAGCAATAAGAGAACATGAGTTTGAATTAGAGAAATTAAAATTGACATGTATGAGTAATGTTAATCAGGCATCTGGTGGTAATGGTAAACCCTTTGTGTACAAGGTCAAAGTACCAGCGTTTAACCCTACCAGTGATGACATAACATTTTGGCTTTCTAGATTTGAACGGGCTTGTCGATCTCATAATGTTGACAAATCACAGTATGTGAATCAGTTGTCTGAAAATCTAAAAGGGGAGTCTCTGAGTAAGTTATATTTTGTTGAAGAGGCCGACAAAGACAATTATGATGCTGTTAGGGCAGCTTTGATAAAGAGATATCAGCTGTCTGAGGAAGGTTACCGTCTTTTGTTTAAAACAATGAGACCTGAGGTAGGTGTAGAATTCTCAGATTTCATCTCAAAAGCACGAATTACACTTTCACGATGGATTGAATTATCCAAAACAGAGAAAACATTTGATGGTCTTACAGATTTATTGCTAAGAGACAAGGTCATGTCTTCTGTAAATAAATCATTCCTAGAGTTCTTACATGAGCGTAAACCTAGTACAATAAAGCAAATGGAAGAATATTGTGACCAGTATGCCACGGCACACCCTGACATGATTCTTAGTAAACTCTAACATTAAAGAGAGTATGCCAGTTGCTTCGGCAACAGAATATAATCAGAATTACTCACACAAATTCCAAGGAGCTAAAAATAAATTTGATAAAAAGGTTAATTGGAATAAGTATCAAAACCAAGATAACCACTCAAATCAGGGTTCTTCTTCGAAGAACTGGAATCGGGCTGATAGTCCTCGACACGCGAAGGGTACCCATAATGTTAGAAATTCTCGGAAAGGGAGAAGCTATAGGAACTACCCAAGTGCTTCATGGAGACAAAAGAAACAATATTACAGGGATACTCAATATAACGAGCATGATGATTATGATCATGAATATTATGATTCAAACCCAAATAGGGGTTATAACAGAGGCAATAATAATTATAGAGAGACAATTTATAACCGAGGTAGATCACAACACAAAAGACATGGTAAATCTTATTACCAGGCTAACTCTGCACAACAGGAGTTCCACGACACCGATAATCAGAATAATGATAAAAAAGACTCCAATAGTGTAGCAAATTCCGCTTTCGATTTTGCTAGAGCATCTGAGTGTTCGCAATGCAAAACATTATTCGATCCAACCACAGTTTCTACTTTAAGCTGCGGTCACCCCCTTCCCGCTCTCCATGCGTCAATTGCGCATAATGGAAGGGGTGCTCTTGTCTTTAATAGGGGCCTAATAGATGGTACTCCGGTATCAATTCTTTTCGACTCGGGGTGCACTACCATTGGAGTGAGGCAATCACTCGTAAATCCTTCTCGAGCTACGGGCAATATAGTCAAATGTGTAACATTTGGTGGCACATTGGAGAAGTACTCCACTGCCATTATCAATATTGCTACGCCTTTCTTTACAGGAGAGGTGCAAGCATGTCTCTTGCCGAATCCGATCGCTGATCTTATCATCGGTCGCATTCATGGAGTGAAAGAATGCACTCCACAGCAAATTTCTAATTGGGAAAATGTTAATATGCAATCTGCTAATGCAGTAATCACTAGGGCTCAAGCTCTCAATATGCCACAATCTTCACATTCTGAAGATAATGATGCGCAGATCCAGGATGATCCCTTGGAGATTTCACACGATTCCTTTATCAAACAGCAGGAAGATGATCCTACTCTAAAGAAATTCTTTACTCTGGCAACAAAAGGTGATCCGAATAAGGATACAAATCGTAAATCTTGGATTACGATGAAGAATGGCGTACTTGTACGTATGGTACAAGACTCCGCTAAGTCCATTCATTCTCAAATCCTTGTGCCTAAAAAATATGAGAGTTAAAATTTTACAGCACGCTCATGATTCGCAGTGTGCTGGACATATGGGTTTTTCCCGTACTAAAGCTAGAGTTCTTCAATCTTTCTTTTGGCCTGCTGTGAATAAGGACATACGAATCTATTGTCGATCTTGTAAAGTATGTCAAGAGATTAAATCCAGAGGTCCACGCCATGATGCACCTATTCAGGCTGCAGACATTCCCATTCGGCCATTTCAAAAAATGGCGATAGACATCATTGGTCCATTTAGATAAAGTCTGCTAGAGGACACCAATTTATTTTGACGTGTGTTGATATGTGCACACGTTGGCCGGAGGCTGTTCCTCTAAAGAGCATAACTACTGCTGATGTCGCAGATGCTCTTTGGTTAATATTTTCTCGTCTGGGGTTTCCAGCAGAAATATTATCCGACCATGGTACCCAACTCATATCGGATACCATGTCTCAAGTAATGTCGACTCTGAAGATAGAGAGATCGCTGAGTAGTATTTATCATCCTATGTCCTATGTCCAATGGGATGGTGGAACGTTTGAATAGAACTCTGAAAAACCTACTAGGTAAGATAACAGAAGATCATCCTCAGGATTGGGATAGGGTTTTACCCGCGGCTCTCTTTGCATATAGAGAGGTCGCCAACGAACATACAGGATTTTCTCCCTTTGAACTTGTCTTTGGCGCGAAACCGCGAGGTCCTATGTCCTTACTTCATGATCTTATAACTGCTGATAATATTGTCGATGACACAAAATCCTCTTATGAATATGTCATCGCACTTAGACACAAGATTATTGAAGCATGCAAATTGGCAACTGCTTCTTCTGAATTTGCGAAACAGAAGGCAAGGGAATTTGCCAATAAAAAGAGATGTTTGCGTCAACTTTGTCCAGGTGACAAAGCATTTGTCTTGCTACCTTGTAGGGAAAATAGACTTCTCATTTCTTGGAAAGGTCCGTACGATATAATATCAAAGGTTTCCGATGTTGACTATATCGTCGATATTGACGGGAAGCGTAAAACCTTCCACATCAACATGCTCACGGAATTCCATGAACGTCCTGATTATTTACAACCTGTTTTCCAGGCAACGGACGATTTTCCAGTCCAACATGGACAGTACTCATCTCTGTCAGTAATACAGGATGAGGAAACGAGTTTCTCGGATGTAAATTTACCTTTTCCAATGATTCCTCTTCACTCTAATGAATCATGGAAAGATGTTGCAATTTCTCCAGAATTATCTCCAGGAGAGCAGAAACAAGTTTCTACTATGTTAGAACAATTTCAGGATGTCCTTACTGACATTCCTGGTCAAACGGATGTCATTCAACATGACATTATTCTTACTGACCATAGTCCTATAAGAGTCAGACCGTATCCTATCCCGATACATTTTCAAGCACAGGTAGAGAAAGAGTTAGATGAGATGATAGAGTTAAAAATTATTGAACCATCCACATCAGCATATTCTTCGCCGATGGTTATAGTACGGAAAAAAAGACAATAACATACGTCTTTGCGTGGATTATCGCAAATTGAATCAAGTGACTAAATTCGATGCTGAACCTATGCCTTTACTAGAAGAGCTACTTACGAGACTATCGAATTCTCACTTCTTTACTAAACTCGATTTGTCTAAGGGATATTGGCAAGTTCCACTATCCGAACACGCCAAACCGTTTACTGCTTTTTCGACGCCTAGGGGTCTATTCCAATGGAATTTCATGCCTTTCGGTCTTATGAACGCCCCTGCTACATTTGTACGCATGATGCGTCGAATCCTATCTCATCGCTCAGATGTCATTGCGTATCTTGATGACATCTGTCTTTTCAGTGATACTTGGAACGATCACTATAATGGTATAAATGAACTATTGTCTATCTTACGCGAGCATAACCTGACAGCGAAACCATCGAAAGCATGTATTGGTTTTAGCGAAATATCTTTCTTAGGACACCGTGTTGGTCATGGGTTCCTAAAAACAGAAGACCATAATACAAGTAAGATACTTAACATTTCTATTCCTAAGACTAAAAAGCAAGTACGAAGTCTCTTAGGTCTAATACAATTTTATGGACGATTCATCCCGAATCTGTCCTCCATTATGTCACCTCTTTCTTCCTTGCTAAAGAAAGAGTCTCCTAATGTAGTCCATTGGACTCAAGAATGTCAATCCTCTTTGGATAAGGTTAAAACTATGTTTTCTACTTCACCTATCCTAGTATTACCTTCTAAGGATAAGACATTTATTCTTCGTAGTGACGCTTCATCCACCGGGATTGGAGCTGCACTAATGCAAGAGTACTCTGGAACTCTGCATCCTGTGATGTATATTTCTCGGAAATTAAATGCCGCAGAGAAGAATTACTCGGTCCTAGACCGTGAATTATTGGCTATGGTTTGGTCAATCCTTAAACTACAAAGATTTCTTCTGGGCGCGCATTTCATTGTGGAAACTGACCAGAAAGCTCTTACGGCTATTCAGAGTAAAAATCTGAAGAGCGCGAGATCAACGCGATACGCGATTGCTCTACAGCCATTTCATTTTTCGGTGCGAGCTATCCGTGGGTCAGAAAATGTGATGGCAGATATTTTGTCTAGATGCCCACATGATTCATAACTGTTATACAGCTTTGATACAATTGTTTCTATGTTGAAATGTGTACACATATGTAATATATCATATATTGATTGTAACACTACTTAGCGGTTCATGGATATTTATTCACCGCTGATTTTTTCAATGTTTTTCGTCTTTGATGATCATGATGTTAAGATATCTTAGATGGAATTTATGTATAAACTAATGTGGAAATTGTGTCATTGCTAATATTGTAGTATGCGTTGGTGACACCTCTCTGGAAATATTAATACTTAGAGAAGTGCTTTCTCTAAGGTCATAAAACTTATGCTTATCATCTGCGCATTGTTATTGGTGCGTTGTGAGCCTATTGTATGTTGCTCCTAGATGTATTTCAAAAAAAAAAAATGTACCATTTTTTTTTTTCCCGAGGGGTGTGGTAATCTGTTGCGTGCATATTTTTGACGCACATATTACAAAAAAAATCGATATGGTTATTTAATATGGGAAAAATATAGTCTATCATCCATCTGTGTATGAAAATGCTGTTTATTGTAAAAGCGAGATAATCCATGTTTGATTCACACTTTTGATTATAGGAGTAATCGGTCTGGATATCGATCCAGCGCAAGAATAGTACGCTTGCGTTTGTACTTAATTTTAGGGCCAGAAAATATATTAATTTGCTTATTGTGTTTATGGCCTGAATTCATATGTATTACATATTATTAGTACAAGTAGAATCAGTCCTATATTGTATATTTTGGATGGGTATGAGGGACTAGATTCTTGTTAGCGGAAGTATGAGTTGTCTTAACAAGTCGTGATGAGTTCCGATGTACTGCTAAGAATGGCGGGGTACGTTTTTCAAGAGCTGGTCCCTTCGTCAAGAAAAAATGTCTTACGAAGTGGTTTTTTTTCTTCTGGAGGAGATAGTGTCTCTACGATAGTTTGTGTTAGAGACTCTCCTTATGTCAGTATATAGATGATTCGGACTCCAGGTAAACCCAGCTCGTATTTTTGATGATCTCTCGTCGGTTAGGCCTAGCTTGACTTTTGGGTGCTTCGATATGCTAGTGTCGTGTTTTGTATCGACGAAGATGACAGATTTTCCTGCAGCGGTTATGGCTACGTGAACTAACCTGATCACCGTAGTGCTGCATGGAACCATTTATGAAATCCTTTATATATCCATTGTAAATTAACTTTGGCTGATATTCTTCCTATGAATGAGTGAACGACAACTCAGGAAGGTAGCCATGTTGGATTTCGGTCATCGTCTGTTTTGATCACTGCCAAGAGAACAGATTATTTATCTTATTATCGGACAGTGACAGAGAGATCTCAATCCTGCTAGAAACCCCCTTTTCGTGGTTTCATAAGATGATGTATCATGACATTGAACTTTGATGTACTACCCATTATTTCTGCATGTGTCATGACTTCAGATCTGCTATGTATACCTACAAATTGTTATGTCAACAAAGCCTGATGTACTCGTATGTCCCAGTGTGTACGTCTGAATAAATTGAGTAAACTAAGATTCCAGCAGTCTGCATTGGTGCCTTGTAGACACATGTGTATGAGTGATTATATTGGTCAGCACACGAACAGTACACCATTCGCGGTAATCACACTCTACACTACTACTTCATACATACACCATCCTGCGTCGGCTGAAGTGACCAAGTTTAGGGCCTGCTTCCCCTGGAGCCTTTGCCTTCCCTAACTCAGGACTAGGGTGAGTTACCCATTTACAGCTGGGTAGACTGGAGCATGCCTGATCTCAACAACACACCACTCTTCCTTACAGAGCAGACAGACTGATACTTTACAGTGGTGTACTACAGGTGTAGTAAGAAATAACGTGTTTTTGACTAGTTGAGATGAGGCTAACACTTCTCGGCTGGGCTTTGAAACACGATAGCGTTTCTTCAATATTTTTCGTCTGATTTCATTTTGTGGCACTTTCATGCATTTAACAACAGGAGGTGAGTCATCTGATAAAGAAAAACAGGTACGTTTGCCAGCTGCTTGAATCTCCGGGGATGAAGTACTAGCAAATGATGTATCCGTTTTGCAACGAGGACCAGGCGAATCTATACCAGAGTCTCTTTCATACTTGTTGGTTATCATCTCACCGTACGTTTGAACAGGGCGAATATTGGATATTTCGTCGGTGTGAAAAAGATGTTCTGGTATTTCTTGAGTGTCCATGTCAGAGTCTGTGTTGTTAAGGGAGATGTAACTTGTGGGTCTATAGCGATATTTTGGCTTTCTAATAGGCCGGATGGATACATCTGTGAAATTTTTCTCGTATGGGGTGTTGGTGGTTTGTTTACAAATTTCTTCATCTGGAACCAGAGTGTTAGTGGGTGCTGCTGGAAACTGATTCTCGTGTGGGGTAGTGATCATCTTGTGTTCATACCGTGTAAGTGCAATTCTTATCAATTCTCGAAATTCTTCTCGGCGTGTAGATAAATCAACAGCAAACTTGTTCTCCAGCAATTCATACACCAGCCTTATTGAGAGGACGGCAAAGTCACCATTTCTCAGGATAACGTCTATCTCTGCCGTCAGCTCCTTTGTGGTAGGTTGACCTATTCCGCCAATTTTCTTTGTCTTGCTTTGCTTTGTCTTATCAGTTTTCGGCCAGTAATATTTTCTGCCCTCTTCGTCTGTTGTATGATCAAGTTCGTCTGACAAGTAGCCTTCAGTAGTCTCATCAGAGTCTGTCGTCTCTGACTCTGATATGTCAGACGAATCTGTGCTGGATGGATTTTAATTTAGGGTGGCCTTTCTGACTGGTCTTGTATTTGTCGTCAGAGGCGGAATGGGTCGGTGATTATCAATTTTGAGTTGTTTTACGTGAGCTTTTGTTTGGTGTTGTTTCTCTATCTGATTTGCTTGCTGCCATCGTCTATCTCTCTCTCTAAATCTTTCTTCCACTTCTTTTCTGTACTTCTCCATCATTTCGCACCTCTCCGTGCATTCCAACTTATCTTCTTCTTCAGATGTCATCTTTTCTGTATTATCGACCATTTCAACGCTGCACAAATCAAGTAAGTCCTCTGTAACTTGTCTTGATTTTATCCTGACTGGAATTAGACTTTTCTTAAACCTGTCATTCGTTTGCACTGCGACATTCTCTGTCCGAGGCTCTATTCTAATGACTGCAGGCTCAGTTCGGATTTGTTTCAAATTCAATTTTGGTCTCCCTTCTCTTTGACTTTCAATGGTTTTTTAGTTGAATTTCAACGATGTCCTTTATTTCAATCTTATAAACTTTTGCAACCAATCCGTCTACTATTCTTATGCAAGGGAAATCGACTGCGTAGCTTCTACAACGTTTTAATTCTGAAGCGAAGTCTCTCATTGCTATTCTCTTCTTTCTGTTCTGTATGGTTGTCGAACACTTCTCCATGTTTAAATAGTTGTTGTTGTTGTTGTTGCTGCTATGTGTCTTCTAGAAGTGGTGTAGCCGTTGTCGCTGTAGGAGAGGTGTTCACGGCGGCTAATTTTCCATTAATTGGTCCATCATCCTTCTGCTCTTTTCTAGAGGACTGGTCATACGGCACCAAATTGAAATGATCCTCTATCCTTCAAGTGTTAACCACGTTTTATTAATTTTCTAGGCTTATAGACCTTATTCATTATCTTCAAATTTGTCATATATGGAACCACTCAGCCTTCGTAGGTATTCCTAAATGTTCTCTCAACTTCAGGATCTTCCTCTGTAAGCATATCAGTAAATTATAAGCCTAGTTTTTTCCATTGTTGCACATCTTCGAACATAGCCCTGCTTGGGTTATGACCGTCAGCTCTAACTGTTTAAGTACTTACTGAATTTTGGAATTCACAAACACTTCCAACAATAAATTGAATATACACAACTGTGTCTGAAGTTGATGTCCTCAACTGGAATTTACACTGAGCAGACAAAACATGTCTTCACTATAACGCACTCAATTCAATACTGCCCAAAAAATGGCTTCGTCTCTCGTTCATTCCGGGGAAAAGAAGGACTGAGCCTAACCATTGGTTGGAAATCACGTGACTAACGCAACTATACAAGCGAAGCTTAGCCTAAATAATGCGTGGCGTTTCGAAGCTAAACTGGCCTAATTAAACATCTGCGTCAAGATTTTTTTATCTTCTGTTTCTATAAAAATTTATTTTATATGTTAATATAGTCTGTATCTGAAGACTCACGGTATACGCGGTTACACCTTACGGACCCCATCTATCTTTTCTACAATAGATATCGTTCTTCATTTCTAGAGTATCGTGCTGATAATACGTATGAATAAAAAGGCTCAATAGGGTAGCCAACTTCAATGATAATCAGTTGAGAACTCCTTCCTTTTAGAGTCCATATAAAACATATTTATTACATCACAATTAACATATGAGTTCATGGCATGGCAGTAATCATCTTACTATTCATATATATTCAGTGCAGTCCGTTCCAGTCATGTAGATGAATTATTTTGTCGTCAAAACGTAGTAGGCTGTATATAAGCGTTGCCGCTGTGCAGTCAACCGAAAATGATACCTACTAGTTTGAGAACATGGATCATAAAGAATGATCAAATACTCCCCGAAATCTTGACTTCCATAAACAATGGTTGTACTTAACCATCACTGTTCCATCATTTCATCAAACATTATTATGGCCGACCCTCTGGCCAAATCTCAAAGAGATACTTCTGCACTATGAATACTATAAACTGGGAGTGAATCATAACTCATCTGACTTGCTCGAAGTTCAGACTCTAAAGGGTACAAAAACATCGTTGTTATGCGTTAGCATACTGTTAAGGATAGATTTGGGATGCAGATAAAATTGTGTGGCATGTCACTACACGCTAGCACATTTCCATTTATATGTGAGGAATTGTGTTCGCCTGTAGACAAACTACGGTTTGCACGAAGCGTCCACCCGTGGTGAGCGAAACGTTCACCCGTGTTGAGCGACGGTCAACTAGTGACGTTTTCTGTCACATGTCGTGGCGTTCAGTGTGTTAATTAACTGGGCTTCCGTCTTTGTGTTTGCGTCCAAGAGAGATGTAACTTTTCGAGCTCCAGGATAATGGAGCGTGATATGAATATATCCATTGTGGCATTATTGATTTTATGAGGCCGCCACGTTATGTGTAAGATGGTTCACGAACTTATCTACAAGTTCATACCATAATTTACTACAAGTGTAACTTTGAGATATGAGGCAACTAATATTTGGTTTGCCCTGATTTCTTCTGCCGCATTACTTTGGTTTTCGTGGATTGCCCGAACCTTTAGTACAACGGCCAGGATTGAGTGGAGATGAGAGTAGTGTATCATTATTATGTTATATGCCACGTAAAGATGTCTAACGTTTGAAACTTATTGACGGACGAGGGATAATCCACTACGCTTATCCATTGCTATGTACTTTTGATGTGTTGATGGATACTATTGTGAAGTGACTTTATGTATTAAATGTCAACCATGTTTTCCCGTGGACCTGTTTACCTACCGGCTTTGTTATGTGTACTGACCATAATGTCCTGAATGAACACCTGCTATCATTCGCGTATACATGCATGATCCTCTAATATATCGCACCGTAACACCATATAATTTGGTGGGCCTGTATGGTTTTGGATCGATACTTTCATCAGGGTATGGTTTTCAAATTCACATAAGCAAGTATACCTTCGTACTTTGCAAATCTACAGCTGCCATTTAATCTGTATATTCGATCGTCACCTCTGTTTAGCGTAGTATTGTAATGCACATCCGGGAGTTTGTGTCAGTAACAACCATATTAAGGAAGCTTTACCTGTTGCCGCAGCTAAAACTTGGAACCACAACAATATAGACAAAGATCCCACAGTTTTGATGGGAATTACAAACCAAGTAAATTCAATAACTCACAACCATATAGAGGTAGACAACCATATAGGAACTATTCACCCCAAAACAGAGGTAATTTCCAACAAAACTCAGGAGAGGGAAGGAAGGATAATTTTGGTAACTATAATAAGAATTGGAATAACTGGGAACCCAATAACCAAAATTTCTCACAACAGAATAGCTCACAAGACTATAGAAATCAAGGAAACAACAATAGGAACCAAGGAAATAATGACAGGAGTCAAAATAACTCTTTTTACAATCAGAGACATAGATCACGCTCTAGAAAAAATGCATATTCGAACTACCATGCCAACTCAGCACATACTGCTGCTACACCTGAGAACGCGCAGGACAACAATGTTGTTAATCAAGCAGCTTCATGTTGTTCGTTTGATTTTGATACTGCTTCACAGTGTCCAGATTGCCAAACTCTATTCCAGTCTAATGTGACTTCCTTGTTAAAATATGGTCATCCGCTCCCAGCAGTTACTGCTTCATCAGCACATGATGGCACAGGGATACTACAGCTTCATAGAGGCTTATTGAATGGCACTCAAGTTACAGTACTCCGTGATTCTGGTTGCACGACTGTCGGAGTGAGACAGTCATTAGTGCATCCGTCTCATGCAATGGGTGACTTTGTTAAATGTTTAACTTTTGGCGGAACAGTGGAATTTTATCCCACAGCCGTGGTGGATATTCACTCACCATTTTTTACAGGCAAGGTTAAAGTGTGTTTGTTAAAAAGTCCAATAGCGGATGTCACACTTGGCCGGATACACGGCAGCAATGATTGCTCACCCGAACAAATTGATCAATGGGAACGTCAAAATTTATCAACTGCTGCTGCAGTTACTACGCGTGCCCAAGCCAAGGCACCAAAGGAAAATGATGATACCGATCCTGAAACTCAGGACAATTTTCACGTTCACTCTGATATAGACAAACAATCCTTTATCAAATTTCAAAGAGAAGACAACTCTTTGAAGAAATTCTTTAGATTAGTTAAAGATAATGATTACGTTGAAGATAGTTTGTCACCAAAACAGTGGTACACACTTAAAAATGATGTATTGGTTAGGAATTTTAAAGATTCATCTTTAATCAGACATCAGGTAATGGTTCCCCAAAAACTTCGTCTGTACATTTTACAACATGCACATGATTCTCACTGTGCTGGCCATATGGCCTACGCTAGGACGCGTTTCCGAGTTTTGTCCTCTTTCTTTTAGCCGGGAATTTCCAGAGACACCTCCATATATTGTCGCTCTTGCGTTATTTGTCAAGAGGTAAAATCAAGAGGAGCCTATCATACGGCCCCAATTCAGGCGTGTGATATACCTGTACGCCCCTTTGAGAAAATGGTCGTTGATATTATCGGTCCTTTACCTGTTATGTCCGCTAGGGGACACAGGTATGTGCTCACATGTATCGACATGTGCACTCGATGGCCCGAGGCCGTTCCTCTTAAGAACATCACCACTAATGACGTTGCTGATGGCCTCTTCTTGATTTTTTCTAGACTTGGTTTTCCCCGAAAACTTCTTTCAGATCGAGGTACCCAATTTGTATCTGACACTATGACTGCTGTTATGAAACGCCTCAATATCGACAGGTCTCTCAGTAGTGTTTACCATGCGATGAGCAATGGCATGTTAGAACGTATTAACCGGACGTTAAAGCAGTTATTAGGAAAGGTTACAGTGAAATATCCTCAAGATTGGGACAGGGTTTTATCCGCCGTACTGTTCGCATACCGTGAGGTAGCAAATGAACAGACCGGTTTCTCGCCTCTGAGCATGTGTTTGGAGCTCAACCTCGAGGTCCTATGTCACTTATTAAGGACCTACTCATAGACTCAGAGATGACTCAGGACATCCAGTCATCGTATGAATACGTCGTTAACCTCCGGTGTAACATTATAGATGCCTGCCAACTGGCTACAGCTTCTTCAGAGGCTGCTAAAGCAAGATGACGCCAGTTCCAAAATCGTAATAGACGATTACGTCAACTATTACCTGGCGACGAAGCTTTTGTGCTGCTCCCAAGGAAAGAAAATAAACTTTTAATTGCTTGGAATGGTCCATATAAAGTTTTGTCGCGCATTTCTGATGTTGACTACACCTTATAATAAAAGGGAAAAGGAAGACCTTTCACATAAACATGCTTAAGGAATTCCACACTAGACCGGAACATCTTCAAGCCATCTTTCAAGCAGTTGATGAGCACCCTAGGCCTGCTACTCACTACTCTGCGCTATCGGTAATTCAGGAGGAAGAATCCTCTTTTCCGGATATTCCCATGAACTTACCTGTCTTTCCTCTTCAATCGACTGAGACATGGAAGGATGTCGCTATTTGTCCAGCTTTGTCTTCTGAACAACATTCCCAAGTATCTAGTCTTCTAGAATCTTTTCCAGATGTCCTCACAGACATCCCAGGTCGTACATCAGTTATTTCGCATGACATCGTCCTTACAGATGATCGACCAATTCGTCTACGCCCCTATCCTGTCCCTATTCACTACCAGCACCAGGTTGAAGAAGAATTAAAACAAATGCTTAATTTAGGAATTATAGAACCTTCCAATGCCCCTTACTCATCACCTATGGTCATCGTTCGTAAGAAAGACAAAAATATCAGATTGTGTGCAGATTACCGGAAGCTGAATAACATCACAGTTTTCGATGCTGAACCCTTACCCCTACTTGAAAATCTTTTGTCTCGTCTCGCCAAGTCTCTTTTCTTTACTAAAATTGACCTTACCAAGGGATACTGGCAAGTTCCCTTGACTGACAGAGCTAAACCACTCACTGCCTTTGCTACACAACAGGGTCTTTATCAGTGGAACGTAATGCCTTTCGGACTTATGAACGCCCCGGCAACGTTTGTCCGTATGATGAGAAAAATTATCTCTCATCGGTCCGATATAATCACATATATAGACGACATCTGTCTATTCAGTTCCACTTGGGAGGAGCACTTCTTAGGTTTACATTCTCTTCTGGACACTTTACGTCTCCATCACCTAACAGCCAAGCCCTCAAAGATCTTTATTGCCTTTGAGGAAATTTCATTCTTGGGACATAAGGTGGGTCACGGTTGTCTTCAGACCGTGCCACAGAATGTTTCCAAAATCTTAAAATTATCTGTGCCCACTGTTGAAGATTGCTTCATGTTTACAGGCATTTGAGTGTAGCTAACTCGAATGGCTGTATCATGGAACACCTCAAATGAGTGAATATATTAATGATCGATGATGTCGGGAATTGTTGCATGTGTGCAGGCATTTGGATTTGAGCTCGATCCGAATGGGTGCACCATGGAACACCGCAAATGAATATTAACGACATAGAATGCATATCTCTATGCATTACGCGTAGGACTTAGTAACGTCATTCGAATCGTGGGTTTTGACCCTAACGGCAGCGTGTTTTTACAAGTGTGGCCTAGCCACTATGATATGTGTGGTATAACCACTAGGATATGTGTGGCATTGTCCACTGAAGTTATATGTGTGGCTGGAAAGCCTATTTAGCAGTGTGTTCTTGGATTAAACGTAAGTCGTCTCGTTATTAACGCAGTTTGTAATTATGGCAGATTAGCCTGGCAGTGTATGCCAAATGAAGAGTCGTAACTAGCAGTAGGAGTAAGACTAGTGTAAAACGAATATTGTATAGCTAGCGGCAGACGTAAGCCTAGTGTAACAAGGATATTAGACGACTAGCAGCAGATGTAAGTCTAGCGTAAGGAAGATATTTCAAACTAGCAGTGGAAGTAAGTCTAGTGGAAAAATGGGCTATTATTTAACTAGCAACAGGAGTAAGCTTAGTTAGCCTATGAATATTATGCCACGGGATGTTGGCCAAAAGGCACTGACCATGATACAGAACTATATATATATATATATATATATATATATATATATCTATAAATATATATATATATATATATATATATATATATATATATATATTAGTGAACATATGCTTTAATGAATAATAAGAACTCATTCGACACGTACATGGAACTATGTTTATAAACTATGTCTTTGAAAAGTTATGTCCACTCATGAAATGAGAGTGTTAATTAAACATGTTTAAGTCGTCAAATACTGGTCTTATTAAATGCCGTATTCTGAGTTGAATTCCATACTGTTTGACCCATTCATAATGACCAGTGACACTTAATTGCCTAAACACGCTGCATCTCACACTGCTGATATTAATAAGGCAAGAATAGACAGGTCAGTCAATAATCATAAGTTTAATATGAAGCATGTTCCATTAATCAACGCATCACACGGGTTATTAGAGACAATATCGATACCAACGTAGTGCCCAACGGAATCCTGTAAAATATATATATGAACCCGGCGGACTTTGACATTATAAGATCAGATTAACCCTCTATTGGGCCATTTATGAAATAGTTGGAAAAAAAATTCTTGGAGTGGTTTTTGTGGCTGTCCCATGTCTGAAAAGTGGTGTGAAGGTTAATTTTGGGCAAAAAAAAATGTTTAGTTAGTGTTTTATGGGTATGTTGCCAATTGGCAACAAATCACCATTAAGGTTGGGAACATTTATTGTTGCCATTTGGCAACATATATCTTTTAACTATGTTTTTATGTCTAACAACATCTATTTCACCTTTTTTTACTCCCTACCTACATTTAATATTTAAACAGTAAATAGCAGACAACAAAATTTGTGAAACTTCATGAAGTTAAGTGTAATTTATACAGAAAATGCCACACATACAATGAAACATATAGTTACTGAAAAAAAAAAAAAAATCTTCTGTCTCGTGACTCAATCACAGCTCCACACTCATGTTTCATGAAATACTTTGAAACAGTTTGAATGTTTATTGAGGCACAAGTGTAGGTTACACTTCTCACAGACAGTTCTGGAGTACCCCTTGCATCCAGGAAGTTTGCATCTCCCTTTGTTGGTGACGGAATTGGGGCTGTGGCCAACATTGTCAGTTCTGACATGAAAAGGAGGTACATTTGCTGTTTGCCCTCTCTTCTTTTTAGCCACCAGCTGTGTCTCAGTGCTTCCTGATGGCCTTCCCCTTTTATTATTTTCACTTTTTCCTGCTTTTAGGAGACACAAAGCAATCTGCAACTTGAAATCAACTAATGGTAGTCTGTCCTTTTTTTCCATACCATCCTTACACACATCTGAACAATAAGTTAGCCAAGCTTGCACCACAGAAACATCCAGGAAATGAAACAATATTCTGTGGTACCATTTCTTGGATCTAATAGGTATACGATAGAGTGCCAGCAAGGAGTCCAGCAAATCTACCCCTCCCATGAACATGTTATATTCTTTCACAGCTGCAGGGCAAGAAATGTGTATTTCCTTCTTGGCTTTTCTGTCCCATCTTCTGACTACACATTCTGGTTCAACTGCTGCATAGGTGCTTAGCAGTGTGACTGCTTTATTGTCATACCATTTGATAGCTTTCAATGTGGCTCCGTTTGTTGCTGCAGTACAAACAACAGATGACCCTCTTCCTTTCGTTTTCAGTTCCTTATCGGAACACAGATTACACCCTTTCAGCCGGTTTGCGCGGACAGTGCCAAGACATGCAATGCCTTGTTTCCAGAGGCATGCCTGCAATGCTGGCGAATTAAACCAGTTGTCAAAATATACTTTATGCCACACATTTTTAGGGATACGTTGAAGAAGTCTCAGCACGATATTAGCTGATGCTCCTAAATCAGGTTGGCCAGGACACACGTCAATTTTTCCAGTGTAAATTTCAAAATCATGAATCAAACCAGAAATGCTTGAACAAACGAAGACTTTATAGCCCCACTTTTTGGGTTTCTTTGGGTTGTACTGACGCAGAGATGATTGACCTTTGAATGGGATAACTTGCTCATCAATGCTCAGCCTTTCTGCTGGTTTGATTGAATTGAATTTCACTTTCAGAGCGTCAACTAAAGGTCTTAATTTGAACAATTTGTCGCCTTCATTGTCTTGCTGCTTGTTGTTGTCATTGCAGTGAATGTTACTTTTGATTTCTTTAAACCTCTTGTTCGTCATAGTATCAGCAACAAGTCCATAGCGCGTTGTAGAGTCCCAGTACAATTTACAACTGGGCATTCTAACAATACTCATCATAAACGCAATTCCAAAAAACTGTTCCAGTTCTGGCTGGCTCAATCTGAGAGGCTTCATGATGTTTTTCTGGATGCTGTACTTGTTTGATTCAGTGACCATATGTGCCATTGTATCATCATCAATGAATCTGCGGAAGTATTCTATTGGTTCTGAGGTAACTGATACGTGTGCCGAATCACCAGAGAAGGGCGGAGCTTCAGAAGATACATCTGAGGCTTCACGGTGTCTCCATAGCATCCGACGACGATCAAAGGTTACATCTGTGTCCTCCAGCTCTGATGCAGATGATTCTGAAAAAAAAGAAAACAAAGATATTAATTATCTGGCAACATAAACAATCATTTATTGGTATACTGGTGTACATGTTATTATTCTGATAATAGTAATAATGATAAAAATTATTCTAATCCACATTATGGTATAAAGCGTTCCACAAGTAAGTCTCCGTCAGCCGATATTTAGTACCTGATGGACTAGGCTGAAACTGTACATAGGTTGTACACTGATGGACAAGGCTACAACTGCAGTCTGAAATAAAGTGGCCACATTAAAAAAAAAACATCAATTAAATTCAACAAACCTGAATCGGTTGTGTCCGAGGAAGGGCCGGGTTGCCACGTGTTATCCAGGATGTCTTCAGCCTCACTGTCTGACAGCTCACTATCGCTAGAAGCCTCAGGTATTGGTCTATAGATTGTAGTCTTTTGGCTGTAAAACTTTTGAGGATCCATTGTGTTTAACTGTAAAAAAAAATTTTTTAAAAATGACAACATATACATTTTGTAATTCAAAAGTTTTTCATCACAAAATTGTTTAATCTCATCTGATGATACATTATGTTTTGTGATTACTGGCAATTTTAGTGGTTATCATGTGTAGTTTAGTTCTAAAAGTCAAGTCTAGATGAAGTAAATATATGTTTTATTCATTTACAATATTATTAGTAATTTATACTGGTAATTCTACTATTTACATTGACCTTTTTAGGATACATAAAATTGCAAATAACAACTTTTTTTTAAATGATGAAGTTTAATCAATTATAATGAGAATAAAATACTAATGTTGTTGATTACAGAGAAATACAACATTAAATATCATTTATTAGGTAAAAAGCAACTGTTGCCAATTGGCAACATGAAGTGGTTTTTATTCCTTAATCGACTTTTGTTGCCAAATGGCAACATACCTAAAATGTAAACTTATTTTATTTATTTATAACTATTAAAGCATTTGTTACAAAGATAAGTGGTTTAAGTTACTCAACATATTTTTTATACACCGTTTTCATAAGGAATTTTAAAAAATAATGTGAAGTAAACTCACCTCTCAATTCGATCTTGCAAACCAGCTACCATGCCTTGACAAAAGAGTGCGTGAAAAAAAAAGTATTTCTCCGACAAATGAGTTACCCGGTAATTTAAAATTGGGAATGTTTCTAGAACACAATAAAACAAAAAAATTATTAATTTGAACGCCGGATAGTGAAATAGATGACTTTAAACGGTATGTTTTTATTTCATTTTTCTGTGCCCCATCCATATCTATCTGCTTATTCGTTTATTCGTTGGGAAGGCTGGAAAGGGTCTCACATTGACTGGAATTTTCTCTGGAAAAATTCAGTGAATGTTAACGTCTATTAGGTTCTCATGCTTATATTAGCTGACTGAGGATCTGACTTTTAGAGTCAGGATATAAGTTCACTGAAGCCTCAGTTCGCAGTATAACCATACTTGTGTGTACTTAGCTGTTACGTCACTTGACTATGTCATCCTTATTTACATAGCCTTATTTCGGTATTGTTTACAATTGTTTTCATGTGTTATCTAAAACTCCTCTATCTACACGTTAGTTATAGACGACTTGTCTCGTTATCTTCTTTGTAATGTTAATTCTTTACTTTCTTTTGCAAATTAATACGTATAAGTCTACCTTAGTTACTTTATTATTGTAAATTTTTGTCGAATAACTGATATATCATTTCATTGTAATTCATTTAATTGTTTTTCATCGTTCGTCGTCTTTTGTACTTGCAGATTGTTTGTTATTGATTGACACATGTACATAACATATTGAGTTCTATATCTCAATATATAGTAGATATTATTTGAAGGTATTCGCAAGCTTATAAAGATGTCGACATTAGAAGACTTTATTAACAGTGGAAAGAGTTTGGGGAAATCAGAATCTGAACTTCAAATTTATGCAGAGCTCAAATTTGAAGAACATTTATCGCGCCTTGAAAGGATAGAACAACGCGAGGCCATTAAACGAGCAGAAGAACTTAGGAAGTTGGAATTGGCTCAGAAAGATAAAGAAAGAGAACTAAAGGAGAAAGAATTGGCCCATGAAAAGGAGAAAATGGAAAAAGAAATGGCTCAAAAAGATAAAGAAATGGAGTTAAGAAGAATGGAACTTCTTCAACTAGATCAGGCTCATAAAAATGCCATGGAGCTTGAGTCATTAAAACTTCATGCAGAAAAGGAAAAAGTTTTTGAATTGGCTAAAGTGCAGTCAGAGCAGGCTAAGACATCAGCGGGTACAAATGTTTTCTACCCGAAGTTAAAAATGTCTAATTTTGATCAATCTCGTGATTGCATTGACTCTTTTTTATCTAGGTTCATCATAAAAGTCACCGCCTTGAACATACCAAAAGAAAGATGGAGCAGTCTTTTACTTGATTTTTTGACTGGTGACTCATTGAAATGTTTCATGAGTCTGGATGAAAAGAGTAGAAAGGATTTCGACGTCGTAAAAGAGGTACTACTAAGACGTTTCCAGTTAACTGAGTCTGGATTCAGGGATCGTTTTCATACGGCTAAGCCAAGTAAAGATGCAGATTTTGGTGAATTCATTGCATCAATTAAACACTTTTTTAGCAGGTGGATTGATCTCTCTGGTATTAATAAAACTTATGAAGGTGTCATTGATCTCATGCTACGAGATAAGGTTTTAACTGCAGGTAGTACTGAATTAGAATCTTTTTTGCAGGAAAGACATCCTAATAATATTAATTAATATGAAAAACTCGGGAGACAATATGTGGTCGCACATCCGAATAAAGATATTCATAGATCTTTTATTCGAGATCCTTTGCCTGCGTGCTCAGCACACCACGATCACAGATCGTACGATCATAGACCTCGATCGAAGAGCGTTGATGGACGTTATCGTTCAGATTGTCATCAGTCTGAGAGAGGGTTTTATAACTTTCGGCGTCATCGCTCTCCTTCAAATTCGTATCAAAGAGGCTATAGAGGGTACTCACCTCATGATCGTGGGTATCACAAAGGCAGGGATTATGATGATTCACATCAGAAAGGTTACTATAGACAGAGATCATCATATGGTAGAGATTACAGGAATGATAATTCCTCTGATTTTGATTATTATAAGAAAAAGTCGTTCAGTAAGAATAAAGGTCATGTCAGATCTCCCTCGAGAGACAAAAGTAAACATAGACATGCAAATAATTGCACTGTCAAGAAGGACAAAGGTAATGATGATGATCATGCTAATGCATGTATGGTAATAAATGATTCATGTTTTGAGTGTCAATCGCAACACATAGCTAAGGCTACAAAGAAACTTAATTGTGGTCATATTATGCCTACAATGTCCGCATGTGTGTGAATATGGGTTATCTCACATTCCATCCAGGAATATTAAATGGAAAAATGGTGCAAGTTTTAAGGGATTCCGCTTGTTCAACCATCGGCATTAAGCACTCGCTTATCGAGCCCTCTGCTTTTACAGGAAACTCCGTCAAGTGTATCACTTTTGGAGGGGAATGTAGAAAGTTTCCCTGTGGCAAGAGTATACATTGATACGCCTTTCTACACAGGCACTGTGTATGCCTGCGGGTTGAAGGCGCCAATAGCTGAGATAATTGTTGGTAACATACCTGGAGTTAAAGATTGCACTCCTGAGGAGATTGCAATGTGGGTTGAATCTCACCCACAGGTGGCGAATGCTGTTGTAACCAGGGCACAACAGTTAGCTACGGACATGGCTACACCACCCACTCCAGTCATAGATACAATTATATCTCCTATTAGTACTGTAACACCTTCTGTTTTTGCAGAAAAACAGAAAAATGATCCAACATTACAAGGTTTATTTATCCTAGCAAACCAAAAAACTACTAAACACACAGGATCAGCTAAACATTGGTTTAAAATAAATAAATCTATACTTACTAGATACTTTGACAATGGCAAAACGATCATACATCAAGTAGTAGTTCCTAAGGAATACAGACCATTGGTCCTACAAACAGGCCATGACTCCCCTATGGCAGGTCATATGGGGATCAAAAGAACATTGTTTCGTATTACGTCACAATTTTATTGGCCTGGGGTTAACAGGGATACCAAGTTGTACTGCAGATCTTGTACAACATGCCAAGGTAGAGCACGTAAGGGCAGATTCCATACGGCACCCTTACAAATTACAGACGTGCCTGAAAGACCATTCAAAAAGATCGCAATAGATATAGCGGGTCCTTTGTCAATTACTTCAAATAATGGATTTCGTTATATTTTAACTTGCGTAGATGTGTGCACGCGTTGGCCAGAAGCCATACCTTTAGAAACCATCACGACTGCATCTGTTTCTGATGCATTATTTTCCATATTCTGTCGTATCGGTTTTCCAGAGGACATTTTGTCAGATCAAGGATCACAATTTACGTTCAACATTATGAAGGATCTAGAGTCCATGTTATCTGTTCACCATTCGTTTTGTAGTGCGTATAGGCCTCAATCGAACGGTGTGTGTGAGCGCTATAATTGGACGCTTAAACAGATACTGGCTAAGATCACTGAAGAGTGCCCGCGTGAATGGGACCGTCTACTTCCGGCGGCATTGTTCACTTTCCGAGAAGTACCCCAAGAAAGCACTGGCTTTTCTCCATTTGAATTGGTCTATGGATCAAATCCTCGCGGACCAATGATGATACTGAAGGATTTGTTAGTTGGAGCATCAGTGGATACTTCCACCCGAAACAGCTATGAGTTAGTTATTGATCTCCGACAGCGAATCATTGATGCGTGCACTTATGCATCTGAAAGTATCAAAACTGCTACTCAAAGATCAAGGTTATTACATAATCAAAAAAGAACTTTACGATTCTTTAAACCAGGTGAAAAGGTTTGGTTGTTATTGCCACATAATGACAACAAATTATTAATATCATGGCAAGGTCCATTTGATATTATCAGACAAGTCACAGATGTTGATTAAAAAAAAAAAAAAAGTTAGTTGCTTATCCTTTACAGGACGTGGCAATCAACCCCAGCTTTTATTGGCTGTTTGTGATTTTTCTAGGCAATTTTTTCATTCAGTGCTGTGAATATTAGAGGAAAAATCAAACCCTTTCATGTCAACATGCTAAAATTAGCAGTAGAAAGACCACAGGAGTTAATTCCTGTCATTAACTCTATTAGTGATTCTTCACATCATGCTGCTTCTTTTGCAGTTGTTCATGAGGAAGATACTACGTCATCTATTCCTTTACACTTTCAATTACGTTCCTTACAATCATCGGAGTCTTGGAAGGATGTAACTATTTCATCTTCGTTATCTTCTTTACAACAATGTCAAGTTCGGGAAATTCTTATCTCTTTTGATGATGTTCTGACTTATCTTCCTGGTCAGACATCACTTATTTCCCATGACATTATCCTCACTGACTATCAGCCTATTAAACTGAGACCCTATCCTATTTCTTTACACCACAAAGATAGGGTAGAGAAAGAGTTAAAAGAGATGATACGTTTAGGTGTTATATCTCCTTCGGAATCACCATATGCATTCCCAGTGGGTGATTGTTAAGAAAAAAGGATGATTCCTTACGTATATGCATTGATTTTAGGCGACTGAACAGAATTACAGTTACAGACGCCGAACCAATGCATCTATTAGATGATCTTCTATCACAAGTATCTAATGCTACTTTCTTTAGTAAATTAGATCTTTCTAAAGGTTATTGGCAAATTCCACTTGCCGAACATGCTAAGCCATACACAGCCTTCACAACTCCATTTGGTCTATTCCAATGGAATTATATGTGTTTTGGTTTAGTGAATGCGCCTGCGACGTTTGTGCGCATGATGCGTCGTCTTCTTGGCGATCGGAAAGATGTCATCACGTACATCGATGACATCTGCTTATTTCATGACTCTTGGGAAGACCACATTGTTGGTTTAACTTCTCTTCTCCATACCTTACGTAAACACGGTTTGACTGTGCGACCTTAAAGGGTTCAAATAGGTTGTCAGGAAATCCTCTTTTCTTGGTCACCGTATAGGTAACCACAAACTATATCCTGATGACACTACAGTCAAAAGAATTCTTGATATTTCTACCCCTTCGACTAAGAAGCAAGTTAGAAGCATTTTAAGCTTAATTAACTATTATCATAAATTCATCCCGCATTTCGCACAACTATCTGCACCTTTGTCCGCACTGCTGACCAAAGGTAGTCCTAATAAGATACATTGGGAACCAGTTTGCGAAAGCGCTTTGGTAAAAAACTATTAAGAAATTATTTTCTAATGAACCTATTTTGTTGTTACCAAATATACACATTCCATTCACACCACTACAATCAGAGGCATCCAGTTATGGGATTGGGGGCCGTTTGTTGGAAAGCTACAAGGGAACACTCCATCCGTGTTTCTTCGTGTCAAGAAAACTGACCTCAGCTGAACAGAAGTATGCGACAGGTGAACGTGAGCTCCTGTCGGTGGTGTGGTGCCTCGAGAAGTTGTCACGATACCTCATCGGCACGCACTTCTATATCATGACAGACCAGAGCCCTCTTACGTACATTACATCCAGAACTATGCGGAATTCGAGAATTCACAGATGGTACTTACTACTTCAGGAATTTTTGTTTACGACTCTGCCTATCGCTGGATCGGACAATAACTTAGCGGATTTACTATCGCGCAATTTCTCTGAGAAAAAAAATGGATTAACTCTTTAGTTACCACTTCGAGTATTGTTACTACTTATTGTTATAAATTTTATTGTTCGAATTTAATGATTATTGTAATCATAAATTGATAGTACTAATACTCATATAATATGAATACGTATATTGTAGAGACGTACGTCTTCTATACCACTATCACACGTGCCACAAGTGTCACGTTTGGGAATGAGGGGGATGATGTTGAGGATTGTTTCATGTTTACAGGCATTTGAGTGTAGCTAACTCGAATGGCTGTATCATGGAACACCTCAAATGAGTGAATATATTAATGATCGATGATGTCGGGAATTGTTGCATGTGTGCAGGCATTTGGATTTGAGCTCGATCCGAATGGGTGCACCATGGAACACCGCAAATGAATATTAACGACATAGAATGCATATCTCTATGCATTACGCGTAGGACTTAGTAACGTCATTCGAATCGTGGGTTTTGACCCTAACGGCAGCGTGTTTTTTACAAGTGTGGCCTAGCCACTATGATATGTGTGGTATATTAACCACTAGGGATATGTGTGGCATTGTCCACTGAAGTTATATGTGTGCTGGAAAGCCTATTTAGCAGTGTGTTCCTGGATTATACGTAAGTCGTCTCGTTATTAACGCAGTTTGTAATTATGGCAGATTAGCCTGGCAGTGTATGCCAAATGAAGAGTCGTAACTAGCAGTAGGAGTAAGTCTAGTGTAAAACGAATATTGTATAGCTAGCGGCAGACGTAAGCCTATGGTGTAACAAGGATATTTTAGACGACTAGTCAGCAGATGTAAGTCTAGCGTAAGGAGGATATTTCAAAACTACAGTGGATAGTAAGTCTAGTGGAAACAGGGCTATTATTAACTAGCAACAGTAGTAAGCCTAGTTAGCCTATGAATTATTATGCCACGGGATGTTGGCCCAAAAGGAACTGACCATGATTTACAGAAACTATATATATATATAATCTACCCGCATATATATAATATATTATTATATATATTATATATAATATATATATTTTTATATTTATATACTTTTTTATAATATATATATTAAATATATAGTATATAATATATAACTATATATTAAATATAATATATATAATATATATATATATATATATATATATATATATAGTATCTGTATTTCATGGACAGTTTTCCTTTTGGCCCATACATTCCCGTGGCATAATATTCCATAGGCTTAACTAGGCTTACACCTGTTGCTAGTTTTTTAATAATTAGCCCTGTTCCCACCTAGGGGACTTACTTGCCACTGCTAGTTTTGACAATATCCTTCTAACGCTAGACTTACATATGCTGCTAGTCGTCCTAATATCCTAGTTACACAAGGCATTACGTCGGCCGCTAGCTATACAATATTGGTTTTACCACTAAGAATTAATCCTACTTGCTAGATTCGACCTCTTCATTTTGGCATACACTGCCAGGCTAATCTGCCATAATTACAAACCTGCGTTAAATAACGAGACGTACTTAGGTTTAATCCAAGATACATCACAGCTAAAATTAGCTTTCCAGCCACACATATAACTAATTTCAGTGGACAATTCCACCACATATCCTAAGTGGTTATACCACACATATCATAGTGGCGTAGGCCACACTTGTAAAAACACGCTGCCGTTTAGGGTCAAAACCCAACGAATCGGATGACGTTTACTAAGTCCATACGCGTAATGCATTGAGATATGCAATCTATGGGTCCGTTAAAATTCATTTGCGGTTGTTCACATGTTGCACCCAATACGGAATCGAAGCTCGCAAATCCAAATTGCCTGCACCACATGAAACAATTCCCCGACATCATAGATCAATAATAATATTCACTCATTTGAGGTGTTCCATGATACAGCCATTCGAGTTATCTACACTCAAATGCCTGTAAACATGAAAAAATACTCAACATCACCCCACTCACTCCCAAACGTGAAACTTATGGCACGTGTGATATGTGGTTTAGAAAGACGTAACGTTCCTCTACAATATTCTGTATTCATTAATTCTATATGGAGTAAATAGTACTATCAATTTATGAAATTACAATTATCATTAAAATTCGAACAATAAAATTTATATCAATAAGTAGTAAACAATAACTCGAAGTGGTAACTAAAGAAGATAATCCATTTTTTTTTCTCAGAGAAAATTGCGTTATAAAATAGTAAAATCCGCCTAAGTTATTTGTCCGATCCGAGCGATAGGCAGAGTCGTAAACAAAAATTCCCTGAAGTAGTTAAGTTACCATCTGAGAAATTCTCGAATTCCGCATAGTTTCTGGATGTAATGTAACGTAAGAGGGCTCTGGTCTGTCAAGAATAATAGAAGGTGCGTGCCGGTGGTGCGGGGTTATCGGGAGGGAGCGGGAGGATGGGGGGGTGTGGGCGGGGAGTGGGCTCGGGGGGAGGGGGTGCACGGGAGAGGGATAGGGGGCGCGACACAAGGGTAGCAGTGAGGCTGGGCACGTTCGGACCTGTCGCATACTTCAGTTCAGATGAGGTCAGTTTTTCTTGACACGAAGAGAACACGGATGGAGTTGTTTCCCTTGTTAGCTTTGCAACAAACAGCCACCATCCCATAACACTGGAATGCAATCTGATTGGAAATGGTGTGAATGGAACTGGTGTATATTTGTGTAACAACAAAATAGGTTTATTAGAGAATAATTTACTTAATAGTTACCAAAGCGCTTTCTGCAAACTGGTTTACAATTTTATGCTTATTAGAGACTCACCTTTGGTCAGCAGTGCGGACAAAGGTGGCACGATAGTTTATGCGAAGAAAAATTGCGGGATGAATTTATGATAAAAAATAGTTAATTAAGCTATAATATTGCTTCTAACTTGCTTCTTAGTCGAAGGGGGTAGAGAAATATCAAGAATTCTTATTGACTGTATTGTCAACAGAGACTATAGTTTGTGGTTACCTATACGGTGACCAAGAAAAGAGATTTTCTGACAAACCTAATTTGAACCCTTTGAAGGTCGCACAGTCAAACCGTGTTTACGTAAGGTAATGGAGACAGAGAAGTTAAACCAAAACAATGTGGTCTATCCCAAGAGTTCATGAAATAAGCAGATGTCATCGATGTACGTGATTACAATCTATCCTGATCGCAAAGAAGACGACGCATCATGCGCCACAAAAGTCGGCAGGCGCATCCACTAAACCAAAAACCACATATAAATTCCATTGGAATAGACGCAAATGGAGTTTGGTTGAAGGCTTGTGTAATGGGCTTCGCATGGTTCGGGGCAAGTTGGAAATATGCCAATAACCTTTAGAAAAGATCTAATTTAACTTAAAGAAAGTATCATTAGATACTTGTAGATAGAAGATCATCTAAATAGATGCATTGGTTTCGACGTCTGTAACTGTAATTCCAGTTCAGTCGCCTTAAAATCAATGGCATATACGTAAGGGAATCATTCCTTTTTTCTTAATAATCACCACTGAGAATGCAATTATGGTGATTCAGAAGGTGATATAAAACACCCAAAACGTATCATGTCTCTTTTAAACTCTTTCTCCAACCCTATACATTGTGGTGTAAAAAGAAATAGGGAATAGGGTCTCAGTATAATAGGCTTGATATTCAGAGAGGATAATGTCATGGGAAATAAGTGATGTCTGACCATGAAGATCAGTCCAGAAACATCAATCAAAAGAGATAAGGGAATTTCCCCGAACTTGACAAATTGTTGTAAAGAAGAAAACGAAGATGTAAAATTAGTTACAGTACTTTCCAAGTCTTCCCCCTAATGATTGTAAGGAACTAATTTGAAAAGTGATAAAGGAATAGATGGGGGCACGTAGTATCTTCCTCATTGACACAAACTGCAAAAGACAAGCCAGCATGTTGTGAAGAATCACTAATAGACGTTTAATGACAGGGAATTAACTCCCTGTGGTCTTGTCCTATCTGCTAATTTTAGCATGTTGAACATGAAAGGGTTTGAGTTTTTTTTCTCTAATATTCACAGAACTGAATGAAAAATTTGCCTAGAAAAATCACAAACAGCCAATAAAGAGCTGGGGGGGTTGATTGCCACGTTTCATGTAAATGATAAGCAACTTAACTTTTTTTTTTTTTTTAATCATCTTCTGTGACCTTGTCTGATAATATCAAATGGACCTTGCCATGATATTAATAATTTTGTTGGTCAATTATTGTGTGCAATTAACTACCAAACCTTTTCACATGGTTTAAAGGAATCAGTTAAAGTTCGTTTTTGATTTATGTAATTAACCTTGATCATTGAGTTAGCAGTTTATGATACTATTCAGATTCATAAGTGCACGCATCAATTGATTCGCTGTCGGAGATCAATAACTAACTCATTAGCTGTTTCGGGGTGGAAGTATCCACTGATGCTCCAACTAACAACAAATCCTTCAGTATTATCATCATTGGTTCCGCGAGGATTTGAATCCATAGACCCAATTCAAAATGGAGAAAAGCCAGTGCTTTCTATGGGGTACTTCTCGAAAAGGAAAGTGCGAACAATGCGCGCCGGAAGTAGCGACGGCTCCCCATTCACGCGGGTGGGGCACTCTTCAGTGGATCTTAGCCAGATAATCTGTTTAAGCGTCCCAATTATAGCGCTCACACACACACCGTTCGATTGAGCCTATATACGCACTACAAAACGAATGGTGAACAGATAACAAGGACTTCTAGATCCCTCATAATGTTGGACGCAAAATTGTGATCCCTTGATCTGATACAAAATGTCCTCTGGAAAACCGATATACCGACAGAATATGGAAACTAATGCATCAGAAACAGATGCAGTCGTGATGGTCTTTTTTTCTAAAAGGTATGGCTTCTGGCCAACGCGGTGCAAAGATCTACGCAAGTTAAAATATAACGAAATCCATTATTTGAAGTTAATTGACAAATGGAGACCCGCTATTATCTATTGCGATCACTTTTTGAATGGTCTTTCAGGCACGTCCGGTAATTTGTAAGGGTGCCGTATGGAATCTGCCTTACGTGCTCTACCTTGGCGCATGTTGTACAAGATCTGCAGTACAAACTTGGTATCCCTGTTAACCCCTCATGCCAATATAAAATTGTGACGTAGATTACGAAACAATGTTCTTTTGGATCCCCATTATGACCTGCCATAGAGGGGAGTCATGGCCGGTTTGTAGGACCCAATGGTCTGTATTCCTTAGGAACTACTACTTGATGTATGATCGTTTTGCCATTGTCAAAGTATCTAGTAAGTATAGATTTATATTTATATTTTTTAAAACCAATGTTTAGCTGATCCTGTGTGTTTAGTAGTTTTTTGGTTTTGCTAGGATAAAAATAAACATTGTAATGTTGGAATCATTTTTCTGTTTTTTTTTTTCTGCCAAAAACAGAAGGTGTTACAGTACTAATAGGAGATATAATTGTATCTATTGACTGGAGTGGGTGGTGTCCGCCATGTCCGTAGCTAACTGTTTGTCCCTGGTTACAACATGCATTCGCCACCTGTTGGTGAGATTCAACCCACATTGCAATCTCCTCAGGAGTGCAATCTTTAACTCCAGGTATGTTTATCCAACAATTATCTTAGCTTATTGGCTGCCTTTCAACCCGCAGGCATATCAACAGAAGTGCCTGTGTAGAAAGGCGTCGTTCGTTATCAAATGTATACTCTATGCCACATGCGGAAACTTTCTACGTCTCCCTCCAAAAGTGATACACTTAGACGGATTTGCCTGTAAAAGCAGAGGGCTCGATAAGCGAGTGCTTAAATCCGTTGTGACTATGAACAGTCCGGAAGTCCCTTAAAACTTGCACCCATTTCACTCCCATTTAATATTCCTGGATTGGAATGTGAGGATAACCCATATTCACACACTTGCGGGACATTGGTAGGCATAATAGTAGACCACATTAAAGTTCTTTTGTTAGCCTTAGCTAAGTGTTCCCCACACCCTCCCCCTCCCCCCCCCCCCGCGATTGAACACCTCAAAACATGAATCATATATTTCCATACAAGCGTTAGGCATTGATCATCATCATTACCTTGTTTGTACTTCTTGACAGTTCGCAATTAATTTGCAAATGTCAAGGTGTGTACTTTTTGTCTCCGCGAGGGTGATCTGACATGAACCTTTAATCCCTATACTGAACACGACTTTTTTCCTTATAATAATTCAAAATCAGAGGAATTATCATTACTGTAATCTTCTACCACTATGAAAAGATCTCTCTGTCTATAGTAACCTTTCTGATTGTGAATCATCATAATCCCTGCCTTTGTGATACACACGATCATTGAGTGTGAGTACCCTCTATAGACCCCCCCCCCCCCTCTTTGATACAGAATTTGAAGGAGAGGCGATGACGCCGAAAGTTATAAAAACCCTCTCTCTCAGGACTGATTGACAAATCTGAACGTATAACGTTCCCATCAACTCTCTTCGACTCGTGGTCTACTATGATCGTAAGATCTGTGATCGTGGTGTGCAGAGCAAACGCAAGGCAAAAGGATCTCGAAATAAAAAGATCTATGAATTATCTTTATTTCGGATGTGCGACCAAATTATTGGTTCTCCCGAGTTTTTCATATTAAATTAATATTATTAAGGATGGTTCTTTACCCTGCAAAAAAGATTCTAATTCGTATTCTACCTGCAGTTAAAAACCTTATCTCGTAGCCATGAGATTCAAGGACACCTTCAATGAAGTTTTTATTAATACCAGAGACGAATCAATCCACCTGCTAAAAAAAGTGTTTTTAATTGATGCAAAAAATTCACCAAATCTGCATTACTTTACATGGCTTTATCCGTATGGAAAAAACGATCCCTGAATCCAAGACCTCCAGTTAAACTGGAAAAGTACTTAGTAGTACCTCTTTTACGGGGACGTCGAAATCCTTTTAACTCTTTTCCATCCAGACTCATGAAACATTCCAATGAAGTCAACCAGTCAAAAAATCAAGTAATAAGACTGCTCCATTCATTCTTTTGGATATGTTCAAAGGCTGGTGACTTTTAAGATGAACTCTAGATAAAAAAGAGTCAATGCAATCTCACGAGAATAGATCAAAATAAGACATTTTTAACTTCGGGTAGAAAAAAAGAACAACATTTGGTACCCGCTGATGTCTTAGCCTGCTCCTGACTTGCACTTTTAGCCAATTCAAAAAACTTTTTCCTTTTCTGCCATGAATTTTTAATGACTCAAGCTCCATGGCATTTTTATGAGCCTGATCTAGTTGAAGAAGTTCAATTCTTCTTAACTCCATTTTCTTTTCTTTTTGAGCCATTTTCTTTATTCCATTTACACCAATTATTGTGCCAATTCAATCTCCATTAGATTTCTCTTTCTATATCATACTTAGCCAATATCCAACTACCTATTACAATCTTCTCTAAAAATTTCCACTCTATTATCTATCCAAACTAATTCTCTTCAAAAATA